>SDEE01000160.1:0-81887 GCA_004126415.1 Candolleomyces aberdarensis
GGCTGTCTTTGGCTCTGACTGGGAGACATTTGTATTGGATGGGAGAAGTAATGACGCCAGTGTAAGGTAAGATGGAGGGTTAGACAAGGGAGCGGCAGTACGAGGACCATGCAAAATGCCTTGGCCCTTGCCGTCCGCAGCATCGGCCACTCGCCACAGGTTTGAATTTGCTGACGGAGCCACCATTGCCAATCGTCAGCTGTAACGGGTACCGCACGTTACTGGAAAGCTCTCAGCTTAGACAGCTAGCAAGCGCGTAGCACAAGACCCAGTTTATAGGAGTCGTATGCTACTTACACACACAGACACTCAAGTGCAAGATGTGAGCCTCGCGCGATATTCGTGCCAACTAGACGTGCAAAAACGTGCAAACAAACCCTCTTGTAGCCTCTAACTCTTTGTCCTTCACGCGATCTCCCGTTACATCAACCTACAAGGACAACCTCTTATTGCAGACCTGAGCACATATGAGAGGGAGAGGGCACGTCTGCGTATCTTTCTTAGTGCTTAATTGAGCTTTCTCTTTGGTCGCCGTCTTTAAGCCTACTACCAGCATCTCGACGGTTGCATCCGAGCTGCAAGTGCTCGGTGCGCTTTCTATCTGCTTCTCTCTGGAACTCATCGTGCGCCCAGACATATATCCTCACTATCTGCACTCAAGAACGGTCTGGAAAGAAGGCTCCTCCCTTTCCCGATGCTTTAATTTCTCAGGCAGCAGAACCCTGGAATTGAGCGTACCGGCTCGATGCACCGTTCTCGACGTTCAGCGCTATTAGGTGGTAAGTGCTTGTACGTTTTCAAATCACACTCGTTGTCGAGCCCGATAGCTGACGATGTCCACAAAGCCTCGGGTGTGGCTCTTCAGAGTGTCAGGAGGGGCTGACATTTTCCATAAGTATACATCCCGAAATTCCTCTGTAGTGATTCTTCCCTTTCTAAATGCCACTTAACGACTGAAGGGACGCAAACACTGCCTCATCAGTGGGTTCTGAAAGCATTTCGGTTCCGAACCCCTCGCTCTTTAAACCGGCAAATTTGAGCAGTCCTAATCAATCGGACAGGACAAAGTTTCTTATGATGCTACAAATAGACGCCGAGTAGCGGAAGGGGAGCCCAAATCGCCAGCATCAGACTCAGTTGTCGTGGGTTTTAGCAGAACAAACATCCCGAATCTCCGGACTCACAAAAGCCGAAAGCTTGKTACTTACAGGCAGAGTTCAAGCGACGATGTTTGCGCATACGATCCTCCTACACAAACAAACGCTATTATGACACAATGGGACGCCGATGGCACCGGACCGTAGAGCCCTTCTTTCAACGCAATCATCATCTTCGACCCACCAATTTGGACCTGGACGCCATGACCTTGGTTCATTGCCAATTGTGAATAAGAATTCTGCGCAAATATCGGCAGAAGAATATGGCGGGCCGTTTGCACATTTATTATTCGCAAATAAATTTTTTTTTCGCGCAACTCTTTGTCGATTTCGCGCAAATTCGAACCACTTTGAGTAGCGCAAACTTCTTCGAGTTCGCGCAAAACTATTGAGTCGTCACGCAAAACTATTGAGTCGTCGCGCAAAACTCTTGTGTTGTTGCACAACTTCTTTTCAACAGGTTGCGCAAAACTTTCTACGCCGCAAAATTTTTGATGTAGCACAAACTTAGCCCAACGGTAATTACCAAGTCTGAAATCTCGGACATGAGCACAGGAGTGACCAAGTCAGAGCTGATGACAATGGTCACTGGGATCCACCAGAAATCAGTAGATCAGCGTAGTTCATTCGAAGGGGTAGCGACTAGTCTAATTAGATCTGCCTTTATCTACGGCAACAGGAGTCCATCTGATTTATCAAGGAAAGGCCGGGGCAAAAGGACTGTAAGTGTAAGCAGTATATCAGAGAGAGAAAAGGATGAAGCATTGCATGGAAACGACTTTGAGTAGGCCTATTGGAAAGCATTCTTACCGTTAATGATTACTTTGGCTGCATGAGGTCAACTGGCATATGGGTTGCAAACCGACCATCAAGATGAGGGAGAGAGGTATGAGAGAAGTTTTGTGAAGCTGAAAGTTTTGCGTCGGTCTTCGAAGAGAAGTTGCGCGACAACGCAATAGTTTTGCGCGACGACTCAATAGTTTTGCGTGACGACTCAATAGTTTTGCGCGAACTCAAAGAAGTTTGCGCTACTCAAAGTGGCTCGAATTTGCGCGAAATCGACAAAAAGTTGCGCGAAAAATGTTTTTTATTTGCGAATTATAAATGTGCAAACGGCCCGCCATACACTAGTTGTTTCGTGACACCCAATCTATTTATTTCTAATCAATCCGTCGAAAGCGGGGAGCGAGACTGCTGAAGAGCCTTACCATTTAATTTGGCTTGAAGCCGAGGGGACTGACCCAATAGTATACATTCGTGCACAACGAGCCATAACATAAGAAATAAGCTCAGTTGTCTGGAGTCCGAAAGCGTAATCACACCAATATCGATACAGGAAAGCCAATCTTCAAATTCGTATGCAGTTGATTCAGGAATCGATCTTACTACGGTCGAATCTCCCATCCAGAATCATCTTTCTGTCCGACTTCCCCGATTCTCCGGGGTTTTGACCGCCATTATTCAATCAATAATCCTAGTCTACCACGCGGGTCCACCACTTTACCTCCACATTCACTAGCATCATGGACGTTGGACGCCTAGGCGTCTAAGCTTTCCTCTCGAAAACGACTCCGTATGAACCTCTGTCTCGACCAAGACCGCAATATCTCTTCGCTCCTTCATCGGGGCTGAGTCCAGCCAGTGAGCGCTGATTTCTTGGTCTCCGTCATCTGGAGCCATGGAACTCAACGTTGCCAGCTGGACCGATGTGGTATTTCCGGGCGTGCGCCCTGTGGTATGGTTGTTTGAGGTACGACGCTGGGACATGTCGGAGCTGGCTGAGTTGAATGCATTTGTCGTATTTTGCATTTGTCGGCGGATTCTCCCATTTATACTTGCCAGGAGGACGTTAGCATATCTATATGAGAGCTCAGAGTGAGTTGACCAACACGGATGAGAGTCCGGAGAAGCGGCTGAACGTACAATCTCCCCACTACAACTTGGCTGCGAGGAGGGAGACCGATGAGCGATATCCCGACTAGGAAAAGCCAGGGGCAACCAACCAAGAAGCATGAATCAGATCGCCAGGACGCAACGCGACGTTCAACACTAAACACGCGTTAGTTATCGCACCGCTCTCAACAGTATTGATAATGAGCCTGTTGAGAAGTTTCTGCATGGCGGGGCGGGAAGTCCCTCCTTTGCATTCAACGAGCTGTGAGAAAGCGAGAGCTCGAGGACAGAGGCCGTCGGTAAATATACCTGGAAGCAACACAGAGAGAAGTTGAAGCGAACTAACAATACCGATCATGACGAACCAATGAGGAGATCACAGACAAGGTTAGTTGTCAGATGGACGATGGGCTCAGGCTCAAATGTGCTGAGGAGGTGAGGATCTTGACGAATCTGCGAGAACTTGTCGAGAGATCAGTTTGAGCTTGCTAAGGTCATTTGCAGAAAGACCCACCTTGACAGCTATGGCTAGACTTGCAGCAAATTGTATCAGACTGAGCTGGAGATCGATAAGGAGTGAGATATCGGGAACCGTAGGGGGTGAATGGACTTGCAGAAATGTGTGAGCTGGCAAGATTGTACGGCGAGAAGCCGAACAGTACTGAAATATTCGTGGTCGAACAGGGCACTGCGAGCGGCATGGAAAATCCGAAGAGGTAAGCAGTTCAAACGTCGGCTGCCTTTTGGGAAGATCTATATTTTTGTGGGTGTCTGATGAGAATTGAGATCACGTTTAAGTACGTTTAACGTTATTTCTCCACCACGACAGATCATTCATTCATCAACCATTCACTTATTTGCCTTTAACTCTCACACCTCATTCCGGTGGCATTTTTCGGTAACTTGCATGAGTGATTTTGTCCACCAAGTCTGATGTAGGAACGATCAGCACGGTCGGAAATTTATGCCATGCTGGGTGTTCGGACCCCAGTGGTGCCGTTTTTCTTATATGTGTTTCACTACCTTCGTGTTCCTCCGGTGTAGTGGAATAAATAGTTTTCTATTCAACTCCAAGTTACTACCTCGGGTTATTGTTGCGCGTAGCATCGACCTCTGACCACAGGTCGGTTAAGTCAATACAGACTGTCAAACTTTGACCAGCTCACGATCCGACCGTAGAGAGGGCGGATCAGAGTTTATCGTGTGCTCAGGCTGTATCTTGGCCCTAAATTTTAATTTTTCTAGCTATCGCTTTCCGTACATCACCTCGTTGTCGTGAGTCTCTCGTGAAACCAATACCGTGATGTCGGGTTGAGTCATAAGGTCACCCACACCGCTCCGAAGTACGTTAAGCTGGAACTGGGGAGACCTAGCGGTGGGATATTCCATTCGGCCTGCTCTAGAGCTGGATCCTGAGAGTGCCTCTAGATCCGCGTCGAACACGCTAAGGTTATTAGAGATCCCCTTGAGTTTACGACGATTGAGCGTTGTGATCAAGACGATAGCGTATCTGAGCGGTTGTCAGCGTTCTCTTTAGTACTAAAGACGCAAAGGGTGCTTACAAACTGCCAATAACATACCGACTATGAACGAGCTGAGTATTGATTTGATCGCTTAATATTGGGAGAGCTTACAAGGCGACATTGATTACGTCTTGAGTGCGCAAGAAGAAGACGACCAGGTTGGCGATTGCCCAAGCGCTGGTAATAAGACCGTTTTCGATGGTATATATGATCAAAGCGTTGAGCAGACTCTTTGTCGCAGTAAAAGCGGTACCCTTTTTGTAGTGATAAAACTGGGCGGGCGTTCAAATCGTTTGGAGCGTTGACAGAAGAGTTTGACTCACTATTATGACCATTGAAAGTGTGATGAGGACATCACACACGACACTTGAAATGAGATGAACGGTAATGGGGGCCTTGAGCATGTACATGTTTTGAACTTGACGGTTGATCATGAGAAACTGGAGAAGGGATGTTTTTATAAGGCATTAAGTTAGAGTCTCGCGTAATGTGGAGGGGTATCTTACCTTGACACAAATTGCGATGGATGCACCGAATTGAATGACAGATACCTTCCATTGTGTTGTCAGCCGACTCAAGCACGTCTGACTCTGCTTGAGACTCACAGTAACGATTATTACGGACATGATTCCCGCAAACTTATCCTTCACCAATTCGTAGATCCGCCTGAAAACATCGTCAGTATCCACTCTACTGAGGGAAGGAGGAGAGCAACCAAGCGAAGAAACACTGAACAAAGAGTCCAGCTGCAAGATAGAGCATTCAGTATCTTTTTATGTACAGTTTCGTGGAGGTCCTCACTAAGCCCATTGTGAATCGACGTCGATAGTGCGGCTGGAGGCGGGACGAGCAGGTTCATGGGGTCATAAAAACCGAGGACAAGTACATGCCAAGCGTTGTGTGAAATAAACACCAAGTGCACGACTTGAACCACGGTTGTAATTCCCACTGAAAAGAAGACAGGTTCCTGCTAATGAGACCAAGGAAGCGCTGAATGAGGACAGTATATGCACACCTAAAACCCGGAGATGCCACCTGTCAGAGCCGCCCACTGTTGTGTAGTACTGGACTGGAATAGGCGTGCGTCGTGTTTCTTGAGAGCGATAAAGATCGAGAACACATTTGACGCACAAGTCTGAACGAGTATCACACCAAGCAATAGATATGCGAACAAAGCTCCAATCAACTTTTGAGTGCAGTATTTGTCAGAGTGACTGAGGCCTGAAAACGATCGAATTTAGAGCTCACAATAGGCCCACAACTGCGTCGATCGCGTAAGTTCGTGCCGAAACCCTTTGCTCGAGAGCACACTTACAAGAGAAGAGGTGAAACGGGGACGGCGACTGAGAAGGGCGGGTTCATAGCGAAATGGTAAACCCGTCGCGGCTGTGTTAGAAAGTTTGACGGAGGTCTGGGGCGGGAACCGGACCTACAAGCATCTTCAGCTTTTCAGGATTATATGTCTCGTCCTAGGAATCGTATTTGAGAGAATGACGGCAAGTAGAACAGGCTCAATTCAAAGCTAAGACGCCGCTTGGCGTCGCCATGGGAGGGCATGAAGTGAGACCCTGGATCCAACATGCTACAGTGTANCGNTTATTTTGAAAACTTTAACTTTGGATTGTTGGGGCTCGGTGTCAAATTTGGGTTATCTCCTCGAAGGCCATATTTTGAGGCGGCGTTTTTGAGCGCCAGACGACCTACCCTAACCTTCCCCTAGTTTGTTGAAAAGAGGACAGTGAGTATAAATTTCCAGCATCGATGGCCACAGGTTGCGGCTGAATGGGAACCCTGGGGCTCGTGTTGCAGCCGTCGCTCTGGGGATCATCTACTGAGAAAAAAAAAACAGTAATCTGAGTACCTAGCATCATATTACGGATCTACTAATTTTACCATTGGCTTGGATAACACCCTTGCATCCGTTGGAGCGGAACCTTGTCTGAGATTGGACGTAAGGACCGCTGCCTCTGCCGTAATAAGGCTTGCTGACGGTGTTATAATTAGTACTGGGTCGGGTACTCTAAGCGCGGGCCCAGACACTTCGAGTGTGCATCCTTACCGCATCAGCAATCAGCCTCTCTGTGACTGGTGGGCGTTGAGACTGGTTGTACATAGTTCGTGATCAAGGAGACTTTCGTTGGATTGCTTCCATTTCATCGCAAGTAGGAACACCTGTAGAAAGACTCAAAGACTCAGCCCTTGAGATTTTTGTACCTTGTCCCTGAATCTAACCGAACCAAAGGGCTGTTCCACGCCGACATACACACAAGATATCTCCGAGTGAGTATCGGTTTTCTCGGTCAGCTCGTGAAACGAATTAAATTCATGGTTCCCCAAGGCTGATCGAGGTAGGTCTAGACCAACATTCCTTCGGAGCGCTTGGTACGCCTATATATACGTATTCCTCTCTCTACATGAGATGGAAATCTATCTTGTCGAAAGCGCTTGAATTCCCCGCAGCCGAGTACCTCCAATTCATGCATTGCATCACAAGATCGGCTCATGACTTCGTCAACTTCTACTATCCACAGATGTACTACGGGAGAATCTAATTGGAGACAAAGTCCTTCTCCGAGTTCGAAGAGGCCATCCACCGCTCTTTCCGTTGCACCCCACTGCCGACGTTGTACGCTTCTGGGTGGGGCGGTCACCAGGACCTGTGACGAGGGCCCATATGTCGTTGATGTCGACGACCTCACTGCCATTACGAGGCTGGCCTCCTGCTCCTTCTTCAATTACGCCAACATCCCCGCCGAGCCTAAGTGCGAAGTCCGGATCAAATGTTTGCTCTTGTTGGCAATGAGCCCATGCTCTAAGGTGGAGGAGCATTCGTGTTGAGAGGATAGCGTGGAAGTTCGCTTCCGGTCTGAGCGCTGGACGTGAGCGGCCAACGCGAAAATGCTCGTAAGACCTACTGTGCGAGGAGGAACTTCAACCCGGCCTAAATATGGGCAGGAGAAAAAGGTTGGAGCACGAGAATTGGGTAGAGAGGCATGGGGTACATACGTCCGATACTACCATATTCACGGTTAGATTTGCAATCCCCAAAGCTGGAAAGTTGACAGAGAATGCCCGTGTCAGTCCGTGATTTGTTGCCCTAAGAGCCTAGGACGAACCTGAAAGACACAAGAAATAACCCATTCCATCTCTACAGAATATCATCAACAACGAACCGCTGTTGAGGAAAGACCCTCGATATTTGCGATATGCAATGACGAGCATCGCGACCATAACAACTGAGCTCGTGCACAGATACCGTGGGGTCAAATTCATGCCAGACCTCCGAGCACAAAATAAACACTTACCGACGAAACCGAGCAGCCATAACCCGAATACTGCTCCCAGCAACCTTGTATCCGCTTCTGCAGGTATACAGAGATTGGCGTTGGGCATCGGAGGCGGCACGTCTGTCAAAATGGATCCGCAACCGCTCCGCGAAGTCAGCACCTTTCGCATCCGTGAATCCGTGACCGGTCATGGACTACTCCACGCACATTTCATACTCTTAAAAAATCTCACAAAGAAGACGAGAGCCGCATTATGTGTTATCTGTATTAAATCAGTTAGGAAAGGAGCCGATCTGGTACTTATCGTCAATTGGACACCTACGTACCATATACTGTACGATAAGAAAAATGAGCAGCTTCCGAGACATCCCAGAGAATGCGTGCAGACGGAAGATCAGAATGACTACAAGAGAGAAAGTCAGTTGATCAAGGGTTGCGCGAATGAAAGAGACGTACTCTCGGAGCCACTAACGAGGAAGCCAGTGGATACTAGCTCAAGATTAGTACTCGAATCATGTGGGAAGAAAGAGCGAGTATGTCCTTACGCCCGGCTCGGAAGAAAGCTTCCCTACATTGCTCAGGTGATAGGTACCTCGGAAGGTTATCTGCTCATGCGGAGACTCAATCAGTCAATGAAATAGGGTAGAAGACGAACGAGGAGACAAAATGAACTCACACATTAGGACCAAGATGCAGTTGACTAGCGCGTAGTATCTAACCCCCATAAATAACACTTTCGGTAAGCTGAGAGGTGTGGGCCATATCAATCGGATTTCATATGGGAGTGTGTGTATAAAGTCCGCAACCTGGAAGATGAGATAATATGCGTCATCCTTNGGGGAGGCTCGAAGTGGGAAGGACGTACGACCGCTGCAGTCCCAGCAACGGCCTTGATTTGGTTTGGAAGCGATTAACAACTCGAAGGATCAGCCTGACTGACACGTTGAACATACCAGGTTCTATCAGCACCCATCGGAATAATCGAAGGTACGTAWATCAGCCAGCCTTCAGCGTTCGAGGGGGATAAGAGGACGTACGACGGCATACTGGGTCGTAGAGAATGTCTTTATAAACTCGTCTACATCGAACTCGGGTCTCATCCCGCCGCTCCGCTGGCAGGGTTGTCTGTTGCAGTCGGTCGTAAGATGTCGTTGAGTAGCCGTGAAAAGAGGTAGAATCCCGGCCAAGCAATGATATAGCGGCTGATGATGGGAATAAGACGGAACTTACATAGACATGGCAAGCAGGCTAGGTATATAAACCCAACATATCACACGTTCCATGCGCTCCGGAGTTTTTGGTATAAATAGCCAATGGCTGGACAGTCCTTCCTATGCATTCCATTCTGGAAACCGCATATATTCTTGGAATTGAGACGATAGCGACTAATCGCGAGGGAGACAGTCACTATTACCATATCATGTCGTATCATATCTCATTGATTTATGGTCGGTACGGCGCTTTGAAACACTTTGGTGAAACCGAGGCTTGAATACTTCGATTAAACAATAAATGTTGAATTATCGACAACAAACCTTGATGGGCGCTGATGGAAAGCGTGTCGTGGCCATGATACATACTGGCGTTCTCGGGACTCACCAGATGTTTTGAATGCCTCGTCGGCGCTTGACGGTTTATTCAGGGCCCTCGAAACCCGCTTTCCCGCCAAATTGAGCGTCCAATTTTATAGAGCGTCGGATTGATGATCGGCATTGAAGAGCCGGTCCCAGTCCCAAGTCCCAAGTCCGGCCACAGCCAATCCAAATGTTTTGGCGCCCAGTTGGCGCCTACTGGGCATGCACTACCACCGTCGTCACCAGTCTTGCTTTGGACTACATAATACGCAGTACTCCTTTCAGCTAGCCTGCTTTAGCACTGTAATCCTTCCGCTTGTGACGCTGCATTGAATGGTTGCCGCCGGTAAGTCGTTTTTGTATCATGCTTCGTTCGCTTTCTGAAGAAGCGGGGGTCATTTACGACATTACAGATGATTGAGAAAACGGAACAACAGTAAATTTCACGCAGAAAAGCATTTCATGAAAAGCGGTGGCAGGACTGACCAGCCTAACAAAACGGGACACGGTATGGCTCACGTCGTTGACAAAGATGATGAGATTGCGCTATGGTATAGAAAAATAAGAGCCCACAGTGGGGGTGCGAAGGCCGGAACCTGGACTTGACCCCTAATAAATTTCTTCTCGAAGAGAAGCTTTCCAATACAAGTTATATTCTCGGTTCATCACTATTCATACCTAGGACAACTGATGCCACCCTAATAAACAGGAAGATATTACAGATAACTTGTGATATAGATCTTGCGTTCACGGCAAAATGTCTGAGAGACCTCCACCAAGATGCCAGACGCCGTGCACAACGATATAGACACAGGCGTCTCGTCAGATATGGCCGTTAGCTGGCAAGTAGCTGACCCATATACCGGAGAAGGTGAATCTTGCTGCGTCTTCTGATCCGTTTGCAGACCAGGAAAAGCCGAAAAGAGGTAAGACCGATGCGTGCCTCTCGGACGATGAGGTCTGCCCTTTGCCTGGTAGGTTCGAAGCACCGTGGTACCCAAGGACCCGAGTTCAAGACTCCCTATGGATCCGACGGTGTACAGTCTTCTGTCCATGTCGATCAGATCAAGCGAGGCAAGCCATGTAACCTTGACTTGTGCTTGCTCGGCATGATCGAGGGATAGCATGAAGCGATACACTTTCGTAGCCTTGTCGACACGAATCGCGTCAAATGTGAACGGAATCCGTGTTTTATGGTACCAGGTCGAAGGCAAAAGGAATGAGGTTCCATGCTCCGGGGCTGCCATGCGCTCGTTGAAGGGCACAACGTGAACTTGGGTGGGAAATTGCGAAATTAGGTCGTCGAAGGAAGCAATGCCACCTGTCGTGGGCAGCGGGGTAGACAATGCCGGTATCGGCCAGGTGGCGACCCCTTTACTTGAAAGATGAACAATAAGATCACCAATAATGGTAATCTAAAGAATCAACCTTTGTAAGTAGCCTAAAGGGGCAGAGGGTTTCAACACGCACCTCTGGATTATCACCGAGGTTGCCAGGGCTCCACACGATATACCGGTCTGTTGCATAGTCCCAAAGCATGATATAGAGTTCCTCCACAGCAATCAACAAGCGATCCCCGTCTATTAGAAGGCCCCAGATAATATCAATCCCGAGAGCGCTCAGGTGCAGCGAATGCAGCTTCTTCAAATCGGCATCTTCTTTCGTGAGGTCTATTTCGTACACCCTGGCTCTGATCAATTGCGAACGGGTCATGATAAGATGGAGCTGTGGTCAGTGACAATTCATCGGCGCATGAGAAATGCTCTCACATGAGAACTTGCTGCGATATCGTGAGCGCGATCCTCAAGTGATCGTTCCCAACCCTTTGAACGGTAATATAAGATATTGAGAAGTCGAAATTGTCAACATCATATTGTTCATTTTCGGCCTCCACCAGTCCAATTTCTGCCACCAGCAGAGGATGGGCAGCGAAGCAACCCATCACCCCGAGATCCCATACTGACAGAGTCATGGAGTTGACTGAAACAAGGAATCTTCCGCCTGGCACCAAAAAGTATTGGTCCCGGTTCATCGGATTGCCGAACGGGTGTCGTGAAGTTGGGGCTAGCAGTTCAAATTGGTCTCCGCCGTGAAGGTCATCATGCGCGCGGTAGGTGGCGAGTTTCTTCTCCCAAAGATAAGGGCCGAGAGAAGCGCGCTGGATTTGGCCTAGGTCCATCGCGTCGACGGGATATGAAGGCAAAAATAGTTCATTTTCTCGACAAACCGAACGGAGAATCGGAATCCAGACAGACTTGCATGAGAGAATGGTATGAAGCGTTTGGCACGTCTGTAAAGTCATTCGGAGGTAAAATGGGAGCGATACCGGTGCAATGCTCAAAGAAAGGCTCACTTACTTGACTCAACCATAGGATATCGTGAGGTGCGAGATGCTTTACGATCTCTGACCAGAGTTCTGCAGGAATTTCTAGGGAAGGGGTTGTTGGGATGATCCTAGGACGTGTGGGCGTCTCCCGTTTCTCCATTATCCGGATTCAGTCGCTGTTGTTGGTCGTTGTCGTGAAGAAAGGTGACGCTCCTAGCCTCTGATGGATTTGTTTGGCTTTGTCGTTAGTTGTGATGGGCCCTGGAAGCTAACAAGCAATTGAGGCAGGTCGGTGGCTCCTTCCGCGTTCCGTGTTCTGCTCTATCCTCGATTGATTGACCATTACAGCTTGTCAGCGCAGTGTTTCTGTTCTCACGCATCACT
This sequence comes from Candolleomyces aberdarensis, assembly GCA_004126415.1. Lineage (NCBI taxonomy): Eukaryota > Fungi > Basidiomycota > Agaricomycetes > Agaricales > Psathyrellaceae > Candolleomyces > Candolleomyces aberdarensis. The sequence continues at coordinate 12,145 of SDEE01000160.1, forward strand.
TTTGCTTGGCCAGAGCCTGATGCATCTCTCCTACTCTATCATGGATATCAGCTTTCGTACCCATTTCCATACCATTACTCCCACTACTTTCGACGTCAAGTTGATAGTCGTCTGAATCGTAGCTGCTTGGGCGATATATGCAGATGATCATAGCCGTAGCGAAGCCAAGCGCTCCATGTAATGTCTAAACGACGGCATCGCGATTCCAAGATAGCATATGTTTATACACCCACACCAAGGCTCCAAATTTACCGGCATCGTGTTTAATGGTGAGCGGTGCATGCAGGAAGCAATGAGCAWCATTCACCTCAAAAAACCGAATGGAACAGTATCAGAAGAATTTTTTTCATATTCATAGCGAGAGAATATTCCAATCTGAGCCGTATACCTGGATCCCAACAGTCTGCCGTTTACTAGCGAAGCAAGGCGAGCCTTGTGTGACAGATTCGCGTCCAAATGCGATCACCCTTCCAGGCTAATTTCCAAATTGGGGAGTCCCAGAGATCGTGCTTCTGTATGGCGCTTTTTCCCCAATATACACGCCATACTTCTGCTTCTTCCGCGTAAGTATGTCGAGTCGTTGACTCCGTGGTCTGGATCAGCATCCATAATCGGGTGGAAACTCGAGATCCCTTTCTTGAAGTTACTTGAAGTTCTTTCCGATCTTCCAACAACAACTTCCCTAGCACATGTCCATTGCGGACTGTGCATCTCCCAGCCCCTGTTCCTGTTCCTGCCAATCCTGATCCTAGCAGCTCAGTCAGCAACAACCATGGATGGAGCGGAACGATCGTTGTCAATCAAAGAAGAAGGCGCTCGCGCACGCGCGTACCACGGCACAGCACCATCCCAGCAATCCAGCCAATGCCAGATCCCATGCTGAGTCAGACTTAGATTTTTGTCTACAAAGCCAATGAGCCTCGCCTCGAAACCCGACGGTATATGATATAAGAGAACCACGCAGACAGTTCAGTCCATCAACCGGCTGATAACAGCTCACCTATTCTTCTCAGAAAACAACAACCTACTACTCTTAAACTCTCAACGAACTCCGAGTCAATAATATGACGACCTTCATCACAGGTGGTGCCTCTCAAATCGGACTGGGACTCGCGCGTCGTCTCCACCAAGCCGATCGATCGATCCTGTTTGGCTCTCGAGCCGGACGGGGCACGGATGGGTTCGCTTGGGTCCCATTCGACTGGGACGATGCCTCGACTTTCGAAAACGCGTTCAAACGTCAAGATATCAAGCCCGTTGAGTCGGTATACATCCTCCCCGCCGTGGCCATCGACCCTCTCCCCAAAGTCGCTCCTTTCATCGATTTGGCGATCGAGAAAGGTGTGAAGAGGTTTGTCGTGATCAGTGCTGCGGATTGTCCCAAGGGAGGACCTGAGATGGGCGCGGTGCATGGCTATTTGGAGAAGGTCGTTTTGAAGAAGAGGGGTTTAATCGATTATGTAGCGTTGAGGCCTACCTGGTTTACTGGTGAGTTAGATTCTGATAATCTTTCGCGTTCTCCACGGACTCTGAGCTTACGGCTTGCTTAGATAACCTCTCCCGTGAACAGTACACGCATATCAAGGAGCATGACGAGGTCGTTACGCCCCTTCATAAGGCTCGCGTACCCTTCATTGCGGTCGAGGATATCGCACAGGCGGCGTTTGAGGCGATCGTACATGAGGGCGTCATTGATCCCGAGGACAAAGCGAATAGCGAGCCTATCCTCATTGGACCGAATTTGGTTTCTTACGACGAGGTAAGTCTGAACCACTTCATCTCAGAGGAACAAAGGCACCGACTTACTTTTAATCTCAAGGTCGCACAAATCCTGTCTACTGTCCTTGGTCGGCCTATCAAGCACAGGACCATCTCTCGTGACGAGGCACTCGCCCAATACATCTCATATGGTTTTCCGGAGGCTTCTGCCAAGATTGTGGTTGAGGTTGAGCTGAGCTTGGACAAGGGGTCAGCTGAGAGGTTGATGACTGATGACGAGTTTGCCGTGGTGAGGAAGGTTGGGAAGGTGGGTGTTCAGGAGTATGTTGAGAAGAACAAGGGTATATGGTTGAAGTGAATAGTCTGATGGTAACCAAGACTGAAGTAATAGCTTCCAGATTTTTGAAATGCGTGTAATAGTAGCATCTTGACCTTATTCACCGCGGAGTCCCTACGTTTCGGTGCATCCAAGCCAGGTTTGTCGAGAACCTGCGTTAGTATAGGTGCTATTGGGAGTGAGATGGTTTTAGACGCAACAGGAAGGAGGATGAAGAAGCTCGAGAGCTACTTGAGCGTTGTTGGAAAGGGGTCGTCGATTGAGGTATCTTGCGCTCAAGCAATGCTATCAGAGCTTGGCTCGCTCCAAGAGTCCCGCAAGGGTCAGCAGACCAGGTGCCGAAGCGGGGCTGAGGGAGCAACTTTTACCAGTTTATATACTTGTTATACTGTCTCCACTCCCTACCCTCTTACCACCATGATCGATCTTCTCTCGAGATTTGTAACTCTCATTCTCAAATTGCCCGAGATACACCCAAAGAGAAAGCGACTCGCATACACTCCGTGGGCATTTTCAAACTGATACCCGATAGATGGGCGCTTATCAGGTCTGTTTTAGTGGCCAACCTTCGTGCCTGAGAGTGGCAAGTGTGGATAAATGACGGCCTTCCAAACCTGTGTTTCTTACTCGACGCTGAGGCACATGGCTGTCTGAAACAATGTAAGGTTATATGTGCGCACTTGAGAGCCAAAGTCTTTGTGAACCTTGTATGCTTTGAGTCCACGGCAACAGTGCTTCCGAATAGCATTCAGGTAAAAGAGCCCCTTGTCTGAGCAAGACACTGATTGGTGGGCCGGCGACTACCACAGCTGTCGGCCTCTCATCCCTGAGGTGGTTCTTTGGTTGTATGTCTTGTATTGGAGTTTGGACGGGGGGATACAATCAATTAAAGAGAATCAAGGGGCAATTCGAGACCTATCTCCAAGCAACAATAATATACTTCGTGAACAGAATACCAATTGAACGATGAAAGACTAGAGATAATCCGTTACATTGAAGTCGCATCGGGCACTGCCCGGGAGTGCATGGCGGACGAGTTCGACTGCCCTACCGGAGGACGTGCAGAGTGAAATGGAGACGGGCATTTGGTTATATATGGGTGTTAGCTGGGCAATGGCTAAACCAAACATTGGGGAAGGAGAGTTTCGTTGCGTATCCCGGTCCGCCAGTGGACCAGAAATGACAGAGTGAATATGGGTCCTGTGTTGTTCTGTAGGCCGACGACGACTACCGTTTCCGGATTGGTAGGTTCGAAGGACAGCGGCGCCCAAGTGACTGGTTTCCAGACTCCCAGTACCATCGATGGTGAATAATTTCTTTTCCTTGGCGACCAGAGTGAGCGAGGTGAGCCAGGTAACCTTCACTTGCGTTGGGTCAACAGGACCAACGGAAATCATGTAGCGATGCGCCGTCGTATCCTTGTCAAAGCTGGAAAAGGGCCCGTGAATCACGTCGAAGACGAAAGGTATGTGTGTGGTATGATACCAAGTTGAGGGTAAAAGAAACGATATCCTGCAACCCGACGGCAACACGCAGCCGAAGGGCACAACGCGAAGGTCAGCAGGAGCTTGCGTAGGAAGGTCGTCAAAGGCGCTAATGCTGCTGGTCAACGGTATCAGGGCATCCAATGCGGGTATTGGCCAGGTTGTGATTCCGTTGTCCGAAAGATGCAAAATGAGATTCCCAACAATAGAAATCTACGGGATAGAATGTCGGGACTTTTGAAGCAGTGAGGTAGGTCTTGGGGCGTACCTCCGGATCGTTACCGAGGTTGCCAATCTTCCATATAATATATCGTCCTGTCACATACTCCCAGAGCATGACATGAAACTCCTCCACTCCTATCAGCAAACGATCCCCATCTATTAGAAGCCCCCAGATCGCCTCTATCCCGAGCGCGCTCAAACGGAACGAGCCGAGCGCTTTGAAATCGGCATCCTCGTCCGCGGGGGAGATCTCGTATACCTTAGCACTGACCGATAGTAGACGAGCGTTGAGAAGAGAAGGCGTGGTGAGTGACAATCAAGCAACACAAGCAAACACTCACATTAGGATTTGTGGCGATGTGATGACCGCAATTCGCAGGCGATCATCACTGATCTTCTGGACGCAGATATCAGAGATCGACACACCAAACTCATTCTCGTCATATCCCTCATCCTCTCCTCCCACCAGCTCCACTTCCGCCACCAGCCGTGGATGGGCAGCGCTTCGACCTATGACTCCAAGGTCCCATACCGATAGAGTCATGGAGGACATGGCTGAAACGAGGAACCTTCCACCCGGTACCAAAAAATGGCCAGACCAGTCCATAGGATCGCCGTACAAGTGTCGCGAGGTAGGCCTTAGTAGTTCCGACTGATCTCCACCGCGTAGAACATCGTTTTCGTGGTAGGTGGCAATTTTCTTCTTCCAGAGATATGGCCCAAGCGAGGCACGCTGGATTTCGCCCAAATCCATTGTTTCGACGGGGTATGAGGGGAGAAATAGTTCCCGATCACGACAAACCGAACGGAGAATCAGAACCCAGACAGACTTGGATGAGAGAATTATATGAAGCGCTCGGCAGACCTGTAAGTACATTCAGTGTTATAAATCGATGATCTGGTACAGCGGTCAGACGCTCACTTACATGACTTAACAATAGGGCGTCCTGCGGAGCTAGATACTTCACGACCTCTGCCCAGAGTTCTGCGGGAACTTTTGTCAAAGGGGAAGCGCCTGTCGGGTTGGTTACAGAATTTGTGGGGACCTCCCGTTTCGACATTATCCGGAGCATATCAGAGATAGCGACTGTCGCGATTTAATCTTGGTCGTAGTAGTGGAAGAGCCAGGAAAAATGACCAGACAGTTGTTTGGCTTGACATTGCAAGGTCGAAGTCCCCGGTACCTAACACAAGCAATCAAAGCGAATTAACTCGACTGGCCTGCCACCACATGTACTGTGGAAACAGCTCGTCAAATCATGAGCCTATGTGAAACAAGCTCAAATAGAAGTGCAGTGCCACAGATGTGGACTTCCTCTTGGCCGTAGGCCTCATATACTCCCACCGACGCTGTACGCAGAGACATCGATGTAGCTGTTTAAAAATGCATGCGAGTTAGGCGGCGGTTGCAGATCCAGAGAGGGTAGATAGGCGACATGTGTGCCGTAATGTTTCTGCAGCTGGGAATCATTTGTTGGTGGAGGAAGATCGGAGTACAGAAAAGCTTTAACACAAACAATCAAGCAGAATTGGGAATCGGTACGATTGTACGCTTGCTAGAGATAGTCACAAATATACAGGTGAACCCCATCGTTTCCACTGTTAGCCCGCACTGACCGACCGGAGGCAGGACAAACCCAGCACGATTTTACTTGTACATGTACGGTTTTGGATATCGGCGTCAATTTCATGTCTGAAGGCCGAGGTTCTGTGTTATTCCCTCCTTGGTCTTCATCGTGCTCTTCTGGAGGCTTTGGAATGAGTGAGGACAGGTAGCATCTCCACTTGTACGCCCCTTGGGCTCGATATCCCTTCACGATATTTCCAGACGTAAACCCAAATTCAAAGCTACCGGCATGGTTCACGAGCGGCCAGACCTCTCCGCAGTCAGGGAAGGTGAATGTTGCGAGGCAAGTGACCTTGATCGTCCCCCTGCCTGGTTCAGCCTCCAGCTTGTACCGATACCCCATTGTTGGGTAAAAGTCTGACTTCCGGCGAAAAATTGGCGTTCTGAAAAGAGGGCGTGGTCGGATAAGTGCATCAAAAGACCRAGGGATGCCGGTGTTGTGATACCAAGGTGAGGGAAAGTGAAAGGCGACATGATGGTCCCGAGGGGGTGTGAAACTGAACGGTGTCCGTGAGTGGTCAACCGGCATGGGCCTGCAATTCAAAGCTTCCAAGGGAATGGTCCTGCGAGAGGTTGGGAGTGGATCCATCGGCGGCATCTGCCATGATATAATGCCCGTTGAAGTAAGATGGATGACAACGTCACCGATGACTGTAACCTAAGTTACCACAAGCGGCGTTGCTCAGCTCTAAGTTCTGATGCTACACAGTACAACTGGAGGTTATATCACGCACCCTAGGTCCCAAGTGACCATGCCGTTGTTCACCGAATGCGTAGATGTCCCATAACAGGTATGCCCCTGCGATGAAGTCCCATAAAATGAGATAGTTGTCATCTAATCGCATTCCTAGGTGATTTTCGTTGATCAGCAGGTCCCACGGCATTTGAACGGCAACGTGGATTTGAAGCAAGGCGAGTTGAACGAAAGCAGGATTTTCGTCTGCGGGCGTGATATCGAACACATGGGCACTGTGGTGGCATGAAAGGGGTCATGAAGTCGTCCGCAGTTGGCAACCCGAATGGATGAGACTTACAGCAAGATGTCACCATCCATTGCTAAGATTGCAATGCGCAATTGACCACCTTGAACCTGCTGGACGACGAGATCAGTGATATTATTTAGCTCTCTCTCACCCTCAGGCTCGACTGCCGACTCCAACTTCAAGGTAACCCTCGACAGCACTCGAGGACTGATGCTCGAAAAATACCCTGCGACGCCTAGGTCCCAGAGTTGAAGTGATTCAGGCGTTGCGGTGACCAGATACCTTCCTCCTGGGACCAGGAAATGCTTATCTCGGTTCGTCGCCGGTAGCGTCTGGAAAAGTACAGTTGTCTTGGGATGCAGGACGCCATAGTCATGGTCACCATTTACAGCATCGGAGTCGGATCTGTGTTTCGCTACCATGTTGGAGAAGCGCCAAGGGCCAAGGGCCGCCCGCTGGACTTCAATAGCTGTCATATCTTCGACGGGAAAAGATGGGAAGAACAACGAGTGTTCTCGACAAACAGATTGAAGAATTAGGACCCAGACTTGCTTCTGCGAAAAGATCTGATGAAGGGTTCGGCATGTCTGTCTGGCCCAGGACCAGACAAAGGCAGTTCAGTTTCATTCATTGATCGTCAGCTGAGGAATGAGCTTACGTGGCTCAGAGTGAATACGGTCGCAGGCAAGAGGTGTCGTCCGATTTCTAACCAGAGGTCCTCCGAGAAGTTCGACATAGTATCGTAATTCTGCATTGTGACTGTAACTGAGTGCTCATCAGCATGAGCCACATCTTTGGTAGATACAAGAACCATCGACTCACTCAGCAGGAGCGCTCTATGATCTTGTAGGCAGCGAGAAGTTCGAGTGTGGGTAAAGAGCGATGTCAAAGATTCCTTGTTTTATTCGTCGATTTRTCCGTGATGCCCGGAGGTCGGGAAGCTTGATAAGCCTGCGGACGTCGAGGCTCCTTAACCTGGAGTTCCTGTACCGGCCCCAGAGAGTTGTCTGCAAGGACGGAAAGCCAAAAGTTGGTATCGGGAAGAGCGCTGGAAGGGTAGCTAAATAAAATCCTATCTCGGCGCCCATCTGCATTAGTGCGTCATTATTGCGACCTTGCCAACTGGTAAAAACAAATCTCAAGAGTTTTCTCAGATGGCCTGAATGTATTCCTCCTTCATGAGTACGATACCACTACTTCTTCTCCCGAAAAAGCTTCATAGCATTGACCAACATAGAAGGTGGATACGAACGATAGCCTACACTGTAATCGCAGACAGATGATGATGAGTTGTCAATGTCCATATTCACAATGAAACATATTGTGCAGGTTTCGCGCAGAGACTCTCCTGTTTCTCCTCTTCTCCCGTGGGCTTTTACAAGCCAAGTGCGCTGAGATCTCATGTACTCACAACTCTGAACTGCAATCGAGTGCCAAGGGCCTGACACGAATCTACGGCTGAGAGTACTTCAAGCCCCAGCCGAGTTTCAGCGTCCCGTGGCATATAAGACCTATTCCCTTGTCAAGTTAAGTTTCTAAGCGATGTGATAGCGAACTATGCTTCTCCCTTTACCTTTATCATTGATAAGATGTGGGAAGCAATGCTAGAGGGCAGGCTCGAGTCTGCGATCATTCTCTTGATTTACGATATATACGAGCAACATTGGGTCCACCAAGATCTTCCAACGAACGAACTCTGTGGCTAGCATGATCTCGAAAACCCCTTTCTGCAACATCCTCCTGACTCTACTCCTTTTTGGGTTGACTATAGCCACTCCTACTGGCGTTATCAACGCGGGACCCTCCAAAGCGTCAGAGCAGGGTACGTCGACCGAGTGATTTCTTCGACGCTGAATGGAACTAATTTTGCAACGAAATTTCGAAGATTTGAACCCTAGTGAGCCCCACTGACACAAGATATCACGAGCGACGGTTAAGACAATATATGTTATAGGGCAGACAGAATCTCCACCCTGGCAGGGGTTTCGCTACAAAAATCCTGCTCCAGACTCTGAATCTGACCCAGCGACTCAAGGTTGAAATGACGCGGAGTGGACATATGGCATCGAATGGAGCATTAATTGTGAGTGGGCCTACACCATCTAGGTCAGCATGCTAAAATCCCTGTTAGACTCGAGTCGCGGGCGGGACGATGTGATTCTTGAGAAATGTTAGCGATTCTGTAAGCCGTATGGGGTAAACTCCTCCCTATGTTGTTGTGACGTAGTCGTATCCAAATATGATCTCCCTTTCAGGCGAATCTCCAATTTGGGGTCCCCAGTTGCCAAGACCCAAAGATCGTGCTTCTGCGTAAATATGTTGAGTCGTTGACTCCATGGTCTGAATCAGCATCTGCACTCGAGTACAAGCTCGAGAAGCGTTTTCTTAGATTATTATTCCTTCGAATCCCTTCCTTGAAGTTCCTTGCCGTTCTTTCCGATCTTCCGACAATAATTCCCCTGGCACATGTCCACCGCGGACTGTGCATCTGCCAGCCCCTGTTCCTGTTCCTGTCAATCCTGACCCCAACATCTCAGTCAGCAACGACCATGGATGGAGCGGAGCGATCGTTGTCAACCAAAGAAGAAGGCGCTCGCGCATGCGCGTACCACGGCGCAGCACCGTCCCAGTTACCCAGTCAATGCCAAGTCCTACGCTGACTCAGACTTAGATAAATGTCTCCAAATTCAATAGGCCTCGCCTCGAAACCCGACAGTATATAATATAAGAGAACCACGAAGACATTTCAGCCCATCAGCCAACTGATAACAGCTCCTTGAACCCGTTCTTCTCAGACAGCTCCGACTTACTACTTTTTAACTCTCAACCAAATCCGAGTCAATAATATGACCACCTTCATCACAGGCGGCGCCTCTCAAATCGGACTCGGACTCGCGCGTCGTCTCAAAGAAGCCGATCGATCCGTCCTGTTTGGCTCTCGAGCCGGACGAGGCACAGATGGGTTCACTTGGGTTCCATTCGATTGGGACGATGCCTCGACTTTCGAAAACGCGTTTAAACGTCAAGATATCAAGCCCGTTGAATCTGTGTACATTTTGCCTGCCATGGCCATCGACCCTCTCCCTAAGGTCGCCCCTTTCATCGATTTGGCGATCAAGAAAGGTGTGAAGAGGTTCGTGTTGATCAGTGCTTCGGAATGCGTCAAAGGGGGACCAGAAATGGGCGCAGTGCATGGCTATTTGGAGAAGGTTGTCTTGGAGAAGAGGGGTTTAATCGATTATGTAGCGCTGAGGCCCACCTGGTTTACCGGTGAGTTAGATTCTGATAATCTTTCGCGTTCTCCACGGACTCTGAGCTGAGCTTACGGCTTGCTTAGATAACCTCTCCCGTGAACAGTACACGCATATCAAGGAGCATGACGAGGTCGTTACGCCTCTTCCTAAGGCTCGCATACCTTTCATTGCGGTCGAGGATATCGCACAGGCGGCGTTTGACGCGATTGTATATGAGGGCGTCATTGATCCCGAGGACGAGGCGAAGAGCGGACCTATCCTCATTGGACCGGATTTGATTTCTTACGATGAGGTAAGCCTGAATCTCGGAGGAATAATGGCACCGACTTAATTATAATCCTTATCTCAAGGTCGCACAAATCCTCTCTACTGTGCTTGGTCGACCTATCAAGCACAGGATCATCTCTCGCGACGAGGCACTGGCCCGATACATCTCATATGGCATTCCGGAGCCTTCTGCCGAGTTTCTGGTTGAGGCTGAGCTGAACTTGGGCAAGGGGTCAGCTGAGAGGTTGGCGACTGATGACGAGTTTGCCGTAGCGAGGAAGGTCGGGAAGGTGGGCGTGAAGGAGTATGTTGAGAAGAATAAGGGTGTATGGCTGAAGTGAAGGAATTGTCTCTGAAATGACCCAACAACGATGTAATAACTTTCGGATTTTTGAAATGCGTGTAATAGTAGCAGGTCTTTCACTTCAAGCAATGACGTCCACGTTCACACCTTGCTATATCAGGAAGCGCTGTTAATTAGAGTAGAGAACGGCCTATCGGTACCAAATGAGTGTTTTTAACACCGAGCGCGCAGTTGCTAAGTAGCAGCCAAGCCAACGCCCAGATGCCTACAGGTACTAACATCACTAGCGGTGATAACGACTGTCTTATCTGTGCTGCGGGCAGTGTTTGAGAAGACTTTGGGTCGACTTGGGCAATTCTTAGACTCGTACTAAGCCAGCTAGAGATGCAGCGCCTTACACAGGATTTGTGGCTCAAGCTCGCTCGTGGCTGGGCAGGCCTGTGAACGTTTCGAGTTCTTTTGATATGAATCAATCGAAGTACATTTACGATCATCGATGGACTTCGAGCCCTAAGTTTGCATGGGCGGTGGATTCTATGGCGGCGATCGTGAGTGTTTGATTGACACCAGTTGGTCTCCTTGGAGAGATTAAAGCGGAGATCTTGCGTATCCGATTAAGTGGCCTTCGTTCGAGTAAGTACCACTGGAGGGCAGGCACAGGAGGTCCTCCCATTGAGAGGTTCGAACAAGTCAAAGAAACACGATAAATTGCAAAAACCATTTATAGAACATTACAGAAATAGCCGCCGGCTCGGCGATCGTCATCATGTTTGCGTCATCTGATTAAGTACCTCTTGTGCCCGCTAGTACTGTACTTCTTTTCTGGGGTACGTGGGGGACTAGCCTTTAAACGACGTGAGCGCTGGTTGGATTAGGTTTGAGCGCGAGTTTCAGCGACAGTTCGTGGCAGGTATGTCCCCAGCGCCGTTTGGAGCCAACTGCGGAGGTGCATCGCAATACCCAATCGCTTGGGTGATACGTATGGGTCCGGCATTTTCCAGGCTATGATGCTGATCTGTTATCAGCGGCCCAGCCAACTGTTGCTGGGCCACTGACACACCACAATCCCCCGGGGCACGCTCCCGTCCTTATATCACCTCTCCACTTCAAGCTTCCGTTTCATATATCACTGCGTCTCTTGCCTTCGGTTCTTCCTCTCACTCTCACTCTTGCTCTTACTTTCTCCCGCCACTGCATTGCATTTTCCGAGTTCGGATTCACCTCTACGTATCGACACCTGTCATCAAGAAGGAAACATGGCTCCAGCCGATACGGCGAAGAAAGGTGGATTGAAAATTACCAAGGCCTTGAAGAGCGCCGCCCGGTTGCCAGTGCGCGTCGCGTCTCGCAAAGGAACCGGTCAACGCAGTTTTGAACCTCAACCGAATGAGCAGCCGCTCGTTGTCCTCCGTGTCCAGATCATAGGATGCATGCAACTGTTGGCCAAGGATCGAGGAGGAACCAGCGATCCGTAAGTGGCGCCTTATTCGCTACCTCTTCCTTCCGCTCCGTCGCGTGTGGTGCCCCTCGAGCTGCTCCATTGACGTGCATCTCCACATAGATTCGTCGTCACCTCCGTCTTGAACATCCGTAAACAGACCACGGTCGCGAAAAAGACTCTCAATCCGACCTATGCACCCAAGGATGCGACGTTCGATTTCCCGCTCTACCTATCCCTTGCAGACAAGCTCGGTGTCATGGAGTTCGTTGTCTGGGACAAGGACATGTTGTCGAAGGAATACCTGGGCGAGGTTGCGTTGCCCTTGGACGACTGGTTCTTGGAGAAGGACGGTACCCCGAGGCCGTACGCCTGGGATGACCCCAACAACAAGGTACGTCTCATACTTGTCTCACTTCCTCGATGAGGATGCCTGACTTATGATCATTGTTTGCCTCTCACTATAGCCCTTGTCGTTAAACCTATTGTCGAGTAAATCTAACACTGTCGCCACCGGAAGCATCCAACTCAAGCTTGGCTTCACTCCCCCACCTAACACCGAGAGCCTCATGGAGTGGGAAGCCGTTTATCGCGAACTCGTTAAACGATCGCGTCCATCTATCGTCTCTGCACCTGCGGTGAGTCTTCGCTGATTCATCACGACCCCTTGTTTGTCGGTCACTCATCCTTGTCTCAGACTGAAGGTGTCGGTACCGTGCGCTCCAACAATGGTAGAGCAGACTTTGCAGATGACGGAGGGTTGTCTTCATCCGACTCCGAGGACGACGAAGACGACGATGAAGATGAAACCTTTGTCGACGCTCTAGAATCCGAGCCCATCACACTCTCTTCAAGCCCGAGACCGGAAGACGGATTCAAGTCGCCCGACACACCTACGCCGGGGAACACCGCGCCTACGCCTACCGCTGCTGCGACACCTCAACTGACTGCACCTACACCCAAGCTATCGACTGGTTTTATCCCGAAGATGAAATTCCCCAGGAAGCTGTCGAGCAGGTCAAGTTCTACACCCACCAGCACGTCGTCATCATCGTCCACGCCTGGTACTCCTCTAGCTGCATCTCCCCTCCCAACCCCGATACTCGAAGCTGCACCCACCGGAGAGAAGAAGTCGAGGAAGGCTAGCGGCACCAAGAAGTCGAAGAGCGGGGCGGAATACCAGTTCGAAGGTGGAAATGACATCGTTGGGATTGTGATGTTGGAGATTCAGAGCGCAGAGGACCTGCCCAGGTTGAGCAACAGTGCGTTTCGTCTCTTTCTCTCGACCTCCTCTCTCGGTTTCTGACCACGTTGCGATCTTACCCTTCCAGTGACACGCACGGGCTGGGACATGGACCCCTTTGTCGTCGTCTCATTCGGCAAGAAGGTTTTTCGAACCCGTGTTATCCGGCACTCTCGCAACCCTGTGTGGGACGAGAAGCTCCTATTCCATGTTCGCCGATATGAGACCTCGTTCAAGGTCCAGCTCGGGATTCTAGACTGGGATAAACTTTCGGCCAACGATCATATTGGTGATGCCAGCTTCGACGTGAGGGATCTCATTGATGACGCGCCGCAGCCTGATCGCGAGACGGGGCTGTACAAGCCTGGTCNAGGACGGCGGAGAGCACCCTATGAAGGAGTACAAATTGAAGTTGGAGACGGGGAAGGGGATGGATTGGGAAGCAAAGCATGCTCCTACGATTTCGCTTCGGTGCGTTTTCTCCTCCTTGGCGTGATCTCGTAAATACGTTCTGACGTTCGTTCGGTTTTCAGTGCCAAGTACCAGCCTTACGACGCGCTCCGTCAACAATTCTGGAGGCAGTATCTCAAGCAGTACGACGCGGACGACACGAATGCTCTCTCACAGATCGAAATCACGTCGATGCTCGATTCGCTCGGGTCCACGCTCACCCACTCCACCATCGCATCCTTCTTCACTCGTTTCGGCAAGAACCACAAATCGGATGAGCTGACGTTCGAAGAAGCCATCCAGTGTCTCGAAACTGAACTCGGAAGGCCGTCCAGCGAGAAGAAGAGACTCGATTCAGCGGAGGATGCGGATACGAGTGTCGTCGCTACTCCAATCCTGATGGCGAATGATGGGATGGGGAACGAGGTCAAGCTCGACGAACTAGACTTTTCGGGACCCGGGATGGTGCAGCGGCATAGCGATAACAGCGCCGACAGGATCCCTGCGCCTGAACCCAAGCCTACGGCTGGCATGCAGCAGCCTCTGGTCGAAGTCGCTGCGCCTCTTGGGAGCGAGGGTACGACACCAGAGAGCAGTGACGTCAACGATGATACAAATGAAGAGGGTGGATCGGGTGCCGCAGGTGCTGCTGGCGGCCAGGGGAAGAAGAAGAAGCTGAGGTTTAGGAAGAAGAAGAGTAAGCATCCTCAGGGTGATTCGGAATCCTCGTCTGGGAACAATACGGGTGTCGAGGATGGTGGGATGCCTGCTGTGGAGCGTGTCATCAACGTCAAGAGCTGTCCTTTGTGCCACCGGCCGAGGATGAACTCGAAGGCGGAGATGGATATTATCACGCATTTGGCGGTGTGTGCGAGTCAGGATTGGAAGGCGGTGGATAAGATTGTTGTGGGCAATTTCGTGACGGCGAGTCAGGCCCAGAGGAAGTGGTATACCAAGGTTTTGAGTAAGGTATCATCCGGCGATTATAAGCTCGGGGCGGTGAGTGGCATGTTTCTACTTTGGCGGCCGGATAGATTAACTCATGGTTGGTCCAGAACTCGGCCAATATCATCGTTCAAAACCGAATTACGGGTCAGCTGGAAGAAGAGAAAATGCAAGTCTTCGTTAGGCTTGGTATTCGACTCTTGTATAAGGGAGCTTCTGGTCAGATGGACGGAGCGAGGGGTTAGTGGATTCCCTTTCTTCACTGAGGATCGCGTCTCACTTGGTTTCAACAACTAGCTCGTAAGCTCTTGAAGTCGTTATCCATCAAACAAGGTGTCAAGTACGACGACCCTGCCTCCGCCGCCGAAATTCCGACCTTCATTCAGTTTCATAACCTCAACGTTCACGAAATCTTGGACCCACTCGACTCGTTTAGTGCGTGTTGTTTGTTCATTTCGTTCTATGCGAGATTGATCTTGACATGAATCTCGTAGAGAGCTTCAATGAGTTCTTCTATCGTAAACTCAAGCCTTCTGCCCGACCTGTCGAATCTCTCGGTGACCCTTTCCGCCTTGTCAGCTCCGCCGACAGCCGTCTCATGGCCTTTGAAACTGTTAACGAAGCGACTCGTCTCTGGATTAAAGGGCGGGACTTCACGATCCCCAAGCTTCTCGGGGATAACTACAAGAAGGACTATGATAGGTACAACGGCGGTGCATTGGTAATCTTCAGGTTGGCTCCTCAGGATTATCATCGGTTCCATTCTCCTGTGGATGGTACTATTGGGCCGATGACGTACATCGCTGGAGAGTATTATACAGTCAACGTGAGTGGCCTTGCTTGTTTGTACTGTCGTAAGCCTTCGGGCTTTAGGGTGATTTGGTTTTATTGATGTACGCGTTTCACAGCCTCAAGCCATTCGAACTGCATTGGACGTTTATGGAGAGAACGCGAGGAAGATCGTGCCCATCGATAGTCCACAGTTCGGACGTGTCATGGCTGTGTGTGTGGGTGCGATGATGGTTGGAAGTATTAAGACCACGGTGGAGGAGGGCG
Organism: Candolleomyces aberdarensis; assembly: GCA_004126415.1. Classification (NCBI taxonomy): domain Eukaryota; kingdom Fungi; phylum Basidiomycota; class Agaricomycetes; order Agaricales; family Psathyrellaceae; genus Candolleomyces; species Candolleomyces aberdarensis. Next base: position 27,474 of record SDEE01000160.1, read on the forward strand.
AGAACGTGGCCCGTGGACAAGAGTTCGGGTATTTTGCATTTGGTGAGCATACCTAAATCATTCTCTCGTCTGCCGATGCCATGTTTCACGTTGCTAACTGGATGGTTGTGGTTTACAGGCGGCTCCACCATCGTGATGTTGTTTGAGAAGGGCACGGTGGAGTGGGATGAGGATCTGTTGATTAATGGCCGCGCTAGCTTGGAAACCCTCGTCAGGGTCGGTATGGGCATTGGTAAAGGAACGAGGGCTTAGATGCCATCCGATTCGGATCGTTCTCGAGGCCTGATCCGTCGAATCGGCGAACGAACATCAAAAAGTGGACCAAGAATCAAATACTCCCCGTGTACTAATCTCGATACTTACATACTCATCTATCTCATATTTTTCTTGAATGGTCTCTTTTCTTGTCTATCGTTTACCTCATTTCTTTCATATCTGTCGCTGAAAAACTCATTGCTGTAGAAGTACGAACGGACTTGAATCGGAAGCAGCTGCATGTATGTATAGTATTGAATCCCAAGCATTTCATTCGAAAAGGAGCCTCGGCTTGAAATGTTTGTTTGTGTAACACGTCTGAACCTGGGGCTAAAGCTATGGCGTACATACTGGGGAAAAAGTCAGGCTGTTTTTGACCCGATTTGCGTACGAAAAACATGTACCACTTTCCTGTGAGTTTGAACAGCGTGTACTCGAATCTCACGTTTCTACGAAACATGTACCCAAAATGACTTTTTCCCCAATATACACGCCATATTAGTACTCAGGTAGAAGATTCCAGGTATGAGTTCGGGCGGGCATCAGTCCAAGCTCTTCACCCCAGAAAGGTATTTCCCTTCTTTCTTATCTTTGTTACGTGAAGTGCTACACGGAGAAATATGCAAAAGGCGCAAGCGTTGACCCGCGTTTACACATCGCGGTCGTTTTGTGATGCTGGCTGGGGCCGCCCATGTATCGAGATCACCGAGCAGGCGCCAAGGCATGGAAAGTCGTGTACTCAGGAAGGTTCTCGGTCTCTCACTGCGCAGAAAGACGTTTCAGGGTTTATTAACTCACATTATAGCAGTCCGCAGCAATATCGACGTATCTACTTTATGTATGCATTTGTACTTTTGAATTCATTGTGGCCAGGACGGACACACTGCACGGACGTATCAATTGATGGTGTTGACAAAAAAAGATTAATTCGGGTCGTGGTCAATGCGTGTTGGACCCTGCCAGCAAGGGCGCCAATAACGCCATGGCCCGAGCGCTAGGTCTAAGGTCGTTATAAACGTTCGATGTCGTCGGCATGTTGCCTTTCTTCCATTTTGTTACCGCACTGCCATTCACGACCCCTTCAGGAAGGACTCTGTGTGTCCCTCGCCAGATTCACTGCCCCACCGCTCACTGGCTGAGTGCCGGGACGCTGAGCATTCTACACGTCTCTTTAATATCCTCTCCGCATCTGGCCGCATCTGGCTATCTACACGCTTTCAAACTCAAAGAGCAAAAGTCGAAAGTAACCAACCGCTGCCACCTCCCATACCACCATGCCTGCACCATTCAGAAAAGACTCGACCAAGGTCGACGACGACATGGTAGCTCCAAACCGACTCGTCGCCAATATGCGTCGGCCGCAGCTCCGACAAAGCGGGAGCTCTTCTAATTTGAACTTTGTGCCCCTCCGCCCTTCACCTCTCACCTCCCGACCTTATTCCGGAGTGTTTGACGATGGCGACGATTTGGTCGCCCATGTACCTGTTCCATTGGATCCTCAAAGGGGACTGGCAGCGCCCAAGCTTGGAAGTAGCGCAAGGACTAGGAGCCCGAGGGTTGGGCAGCTGGATTTTGCAGAGGCGACGAGGTTGGCGAGGGCTGTGACCCCTCCGTCTTCAGCCACGACGATGGGTGGGTTAGGATCAAAGTCGCAGGAGAACGAGTCGAGGCCCCCCACAAGGAATAACAGCTTCAGCACCAGTGTGGAGTCGTCAAGCGCCGAGTCGTCCCCCCCGCATCCTGCGTCGATCCCACTCCCATCGATACTCTTGCAGGCTCCGCCCAAGTACGAGCACGAGCAGACAGTTGCTTTGAACAGGATGGGGCTGGAGCCAAACAGAAGGCATCGGACGATGTCGAGCTGGGATGCCTCGAGTCCAGCGATCTTTCCTCAAAAGAAAGAGGCTGCGGATGATCTCAAATTCCCGCCCAGCAAAACGCTTTCGAGACCTTCGTCGTTTGGGGATTTGAAGAAGCACGCTTCAGGCTTCTTGTCCAAGTCGTCCTCGCAGTCGAATTTGAACCTTTCAGCAGTTCCTCGGGGCGATGAGAAGGCAGGAAAATTGGAGAAGGAGCATGAGAAAGATGATAAAACAGGACGAGGGAAGAGGTTCAGTCAGAGTACGTCTTATCGAGTTTCGGATACGATGATTTCAGCCACTAATAATCTCTCCATTTTCTCAGTTGTCCTTAATGTCTTCCGGCCGAAGTCAAAAAGGAGCAAGTCTCTTGCCGTTGAAGTAACACAACGGACTTCGGTTTACGGCACTTGATTGATATCATGATCGTTGTTTATCTTTTCTTCAACCATTGCGACGCCCATGCTAACGACCATTTTTATCTAATTATTTATCCATAGAGCTTGCGGACTTGAGATAGATTCATTCGCACTACACCATGCCATCCACATGTAGCCTCCATCCCACCGTGTAATTCGCTAGACGCTATTGACTTGCAAATATCCGACATCCCTGATGTTGGATTTTGCCGAACACTCCCCGCACCCGTCGATGCTATAAGGAGCCAGAGTCGCGATTCGTGAAAGAGTAAGGCGGTGTAGCTTTATCGGCTATGTCTATGTGCTCCCTCCCTCTGACTCCCATTTTCCTCCTAGTTTTCACTTACCACATGCATGCCGAAGTCTTGGTTGAACTTCAGCAGTGGCATCAGGCTATGTCAGCGTGGTTGCCTATTTGATCTTATCTTATCTCTTAATTCACGTGACGAGCGAGTTCCGTTCTTCACTGAATTGCCGATTCGCTCGTTCCGTTTGATTTCTTCATCGTCTCGTTGTACCTCGTCGTCAACATCTCGGGCGAGCATACGCTGGCCCTATCACGTCTTCAACGGACATCTATGAGGCTGCAGGAACATCGTAGCCTTACCTCGGAGGAGTTTAGCAGTCATTCCAGCGCTACCGGCGTCGTCTGAACTGCGCAATATTATCCGATCTATTTTCCGCTCCCAACGCCTTCTCTCAGCACCTTTCATGCACCTTCGAATAGGGATATTGGCGTCGATCTCGAATTCAGGTCTTGGCGGACTCCAGCAGAAACTAAATATAACTGGGGGCTCGGAAGGCGCGACGTCATGATGGACGATCGATTTCCGTCATCGCTAGCCTTGGTTCGAATTCAGCGTCAGCCAGTCTCCCCCCAAGCCTACAACTGTTAGCCGCTATAAATCCTCCTTCCTCCCTGCCTCGACCTTTCATATCTCTGCGCGAGATCATCATTCTCGCCACCATCACCGCTCCCGCTATCACCCAACCACGAATTTATTCTTCTTAGCCTTCTTCCCGGCCACGAGAAGTAGAGACATGTCGGCGCCCAACAGTAAGACCGATGGTAACCCAGTTGGCGGGGGGAATAGTAAAGGAACCGCGACGCCGATCCCGAGAGCCGACGAATCGCAGATCGTCAGCGTTATGGCTTTGGCGAGGAAGGCACCTACCTTGGAATATACATTCCAAAACATCCTGGTCTCCATCGCCACTGTTATATTTGCGTCCCTCTCCTTGACTTTGACAGTTCTCGTCGTTCTCCCGCTATCGGTCTTGCGGGCGATTGTCCAGAAGTGTAATAGCGGGGTGTTGACTTTGATTCCCCCGGAGGAGTGTAGGAAGAGGGGTAAGGTGGTGTTGATTGTCGGGGCGAGTAGGGGTATAGGGTTTGAGGTGCTCAAGCAATACGTGCCTGAGCCTAATACGACGGTTATTGCTGTGTCGAAGGATGCGGGTGAGCCATTCTCTTCTCGCTCGTTCGTTTGAAGTTCGAATGATGACCACCTGAACCGTCCCCTCTATCCGATAGATTCTCTCCGAAATGCAATTACCCACCTCGGTGATACTCCCGCCACGGTACAGATGGAGACTCTCGATATCGGGGCTAACTCGTCCAAGGAGATCGCCAAGTTGGTGAACGAGTGGGACGAAAAGTATGGTCCTATCTCCCACCTGTATGCGATTAGCGGTATCTCGAATCATATTAAGGACAGTAGTCCATGGAACATGGTGAGTTTCGTGTCTCCTGTGCTCGCAGCTTGTAATTGATGACAGGGTACGCAGGAAGTCACTGAGAAGATAATTCAAGTCAATGTTTCTGGCATTACTGCGCTGAGCATGGCGATGTACGAGCGCATGAAGGGCAGGAAATATGGAAAGATCGTGAGTGATATCGCTTCTCATCATTCTTCTTCTATCCCTCTATCGTACTCAATTCATTCTTTACTAGTGCATCGTTGGATCAGTCGCAGGCCTGTACAACCCGGCGAATATGATCTCCTACGCATCCACCAAGTCTTTTATAAACACGTTCGCCACCTCCCTTCGAGTCCTCGCTGCACCTCACAACGTCGAAGTTGTCACAGTCGAACCTGGATTTATTGACACGCGTATGACGAAGAAGATGCGACAACAAGGGAGCACGGTGCCGGATGTCGAGTTCGAGAGCGCGGAGGAGATGGCTAGGAGGATGAAGGCTGGCATGGAGAAGGGAGGCGTGGGTGTGGTCAGTTGGCCTACGAGGCAGATGGTTGTGATGAATGCGTTACAGGGTAAGACTTTGGATATCCTCAATATGCTCTCGCGCTGACTGACTTCACCTTACATCCACGGGACGTTAATACTTTACTTTGATGGTGGCTCTAAATAGGCCTCAACCCTATCTGCGACGAACTCGGAAAGTTTGTCTCGATGAAAAGCGGGATGGCCGGGAAGAAGGTCACTTGAGCCGTCGAGGCTGTTCGTTCGAGGACTGGAGTTGCATTTTATTTTCATTTTTTATACTTCTCTGGATTTGGTTAAGTCGCATTGTGGCATTCGTAGTCGGTAACAATAATTAGCTCAACTTAGTGCAACCTTTCCGTTCGATACCTTTCTGACACAAGAATCTACGGCTATCAGACAATCTTCCTCTCCACGGGCCAACTCAAAGCTTTCGAAGTATTGGGCTCCTTTCGCTCCCCAATCACCAACGCAGAATACGAGGGTAAGTACTCGAAGGCGATGGGGCTTGAAAACCAGAAGTTGTAAGGCGCTCCGTAGGAAGTGGTGCATTGGCAGCTGGAGCTAGGTGTGCACTTTTGCACACCTGCCTTTCTTCGTTCATCTAGTTTCGAAAACCAGGCACATCTCAGAATGGAACGGAGTCGTGGCAACTCGCTGGCGACAGAGATGAAGATTGGCCGATGTGAAACAGAATACTGAGGGCAAACAGCAGCGGCTCCTGGTTTTATGACGATCACTGTTGAGGTTGGTATGGAGGTTCTATAATTGCCATTGTACACTATGTCGGTCAAAACAATTCATGAGAAGCGTGAAGCCAAATCTTCGAAAACATCAAGGAAAATAGTGAAAGCTACTGAAAGTGTCCATCCGAACCATTAGAGAGTCTGATGAAAACGTACAGAAAGAGACAAAAATATGTAATGAAGTTCAAAGAGACGGGTTAAATCGTCTACTCGGAGTCAAAAGACATGGGAATGACTACATCGCCGGTCATCTTGTCCGTTTTACCAGTCTCTGGCGACCGCTCTTGACGGAATTCGGGTCCATGGTTCGCGTAAAGCTGCAAGAGCTGCTCCCAGCCATTTTGCTCAGCGGTCCCCAAAAGATCATTCGGGACCCCAACCGAGGCTTTTGAGGTTGTGAGGCGGATAGTATCCACAAGTGAGGCAATCGAGTCCATATAGTCGGGGTGCGTGGTTTTGTACTCTTCAATTCTTTCTTTCGCAAGCTCAGCTTGGTCGGCTTCCGTATATTGGGGAGAGATGACGTCGAAGATTCGGACGACGTAGACGATGGCCTTTGCGACCCGTTCCCTCACGACGTCCGAGGAAACAAGGGACGAGTTTGGGACGACGTACTGCACCAGGCGTTGGTTCAACGTACATACATGTTGCAGAACATTGGAGTTCATGCTCCATGGCGACGTTTTGGATAAGCTTGGGACCAAGAGCTTTAGGAGAACTGGATTCCAAGTTAGACGCAATAAGTACGGATTCAGGAGAAGCGCGCTCCAAGTCAGGTCTATTGACTGCTGACTCAGGAGAAAAGCTACCCTCTGAACGCGAACGTTTTGCATGTACATATAGACTGTCTCGCAGTATTGGATACGGGATTCTGCGAGTTCAAACAGGTTAGCAGTTACGATGAGGGAATCTCAGCTTAAATGAGTTACCTGTAGAGATGTTTTTGACGTGATCGTCACCACTCAAAAAGAATACGGAAGTGAAATTCTTGATCTGCGCCTCGCCGAGGCCGATGGGAGGGGTAATTGTACGAGCAGGACGTTCATCCGACGGTGTATAGGATTCGGCTTCATTGAGTATCCTCAAGAGGAGCTCGAACCGGTGCCCGACAAGTTTTTCCTTGAGTCCCGTCGCTTCCGAGCTATCCAGGGCGAATCGGTCAAGGACGTATGCCGTGTATAAATCCTTGTGAAGCCCATCACAGCCTTGCTCAGGGAGTTTTGCTCTGAGATACAACTCTAAATGCAGCCTCTTCTGCTTCCCTGAGAAGATGTACAGCTCATGGACCAAAGCTTTGCCATGATCCAGGATCGTATCTTCGGTGGAATGCAAGAATGCATAAATCGCACGAATATCCTCCGGAAACCTACTAGCGACCCAAAGCGCACCCAGCAGAGATATAATATGGACCTGGCGTGACCACATCATCTGACGGCCAGCGACCGCTGCAATAAGATACTCGACCCAGCTTCCATGAGCCCAAACCCCATACATCAACCCAGCGGCTACGCTGACTATGGTCATCACTGTTCTGTTGATCTTCGACAGGAAAATCCCCAGGCCGACCGTAAAGAGAACCAAGGAGAGGAGAAGCATTGTACCGAGGGTCCTGTGTACTACCCTCACACCTATGAATTTCTTCTCTTCTTCTTGATAAGTCAGAAGCTCTACAATCCGCTTCGCCGAAGCCCTTGTCTCTTTATCACTTTTGCCCAAGAAGATTGTCCACAATATACCGATGAACCCAGTCCCTAGGCTGAGTGTGAGGCTTAGAAACCACAGCCCGTTGACAACAACGGCATATGACGGAGGTTCGAAGGCAAGTGTTTGGTTGAGGTTGAGTGGCGGGAGTGCAACAGAGGCATTTTGGCCAGTGAGGCCATCGAGCTGGTAGTGAATGCGAAGGAGTAGATCCACTGTTAATTCCTGGTGGTCGACCCGCAGAAGCTTGTAAGACTCAATGATGAAGGCGGTGACGACGGCAGAGAAGAGGGATGCCTGCGATCATGTGTTGAAAGGATGGTTCCGTAGAAATTCAAAGCGAAGATTAACTCACGAAGACCAACAGTTTATCTATGTGGTTGCGCATGAATCCATATTTCTCTCTGGTCGCCTGTATGGCAAGTTCGGCGCACAGAGACCATGATTCTTCCGGTGTCATTTTTCCTTCTTTGGGAAGGCAAAGATACGGGTCAGTCGAAGACCAAGATTTGATTCCGCCCTGGGAGTACCGGAATAAGTACAACTCTCCGGTCGCTTAACGTATTCACGTACGATATCTCCATCCTCAGTGATAGGCTCGTTATGAGGTTGTTCCTCTTCGTTTTCCGCGGGCCCGTCCTGGCGAATTGGGGCACTAGCGATACCCACTGGGTCGTCCTGGCACGAAATTGTCCAGCAATATAAACTGGGAAGTAGCTGGGCGGACCTACATCAATCATATCGGAAGAGTTGTTCACTCTTTTGTAACCGTACATGAGGAAGCCAAATTGGGTGGGTGGGAGATTCAGTTGCAGTTTTGAACAAGAAATTGGGGCTCAGGTGCATTTATATGTGTGGAACGTGCTTAAAGCATCCGTTCACCCTCATCCAGCGCCGTTCCCCTGACGATGCCTGAGGGCAAGTTTCAAACCCGTCAACGTTGATCGTTCCGAGGATCTGACAGCACTCACGCTTCTTACAGCTGCCACGCCTAATTTGGCGCACGAGGCCAGAAGTTCAATTGTATCAATCGTACCGATAGATGATAGAAGGCGCCCAAGAAGACATTACCTAGTCGCGGTTCCCAGCATCTCCCAATTGAGCGGAAACCCGAGAATAATCATCGCTCGGACGATAGGGAAGAGTGGCGCGCTCTTCCATGTACGCAGGCAATGTGGCAGAGAAAGGCTTTCAGCCGATTTTGGTGGTCTAACAATGTGACTACCCGTCAGGGTCCTCTGAGTTTCTAGAATAATTGGCCGCGTTTCGGGGTACTTGGACAATCCGCTGGGCTCAGCTGACCTATTACATCGACAGCTCTCGGCCGACCACTGAATGATACTTCCCCGAAGTCGCTGTAAGCCTAATACGGAAGTGGAGTCTCTGCCAGCTGGAGCACGTTCGATTTCATGGCTGGACTGATCATAATAGTGGGCTCAATTCTTCCGAACAGTAGCAGGATTATTATCCAACACTGTGATGAAACTACTCGGCCAAGAGCCTCTCCCTTGAAAAACCCCGCCAACCTCCTCTATTGTCCAACGAAGTGAAGCGATGTGGCGAGATGGAACCATATCTGACCGATAATAAGGATACTGGTGAGATATGAGCGCAGTCGAATCGACAATTGTAGCTCCCAGGATCTTCACAGAGAATCGAGATGGCGCCAGACGCGACGCGAGCAGATCACGTGGTAGGGTCCGAGCGCCTCAGCCGAGATATGCCAGGCGTGGCGGAGATCAAGAGTAAGACCCTTTAATGATCGGCATCACGAAGATGACTTTATTTTCCGGCCCTCTCTGGCCTCGGACGTTACGAAAGAGCAAGCATTTGCCGTCATCGGCAGGGCTCTCTGCGCGACACGGTCATCCTCGCCATTATCGCTGTCGCAGCTGCCACCCGACGAGGAATACATGCTTCTCGGGCTCCTTTTCCAGCAGCAGCGACTTGTCATCTTGACCTATCTATTACATCCACAGAGTCTGGGGAGTTTTGCGGGAGCAGCGCACCCAACCGCACAATCCCACGCTGGAGGTCGGTCGTAATGCGGGTGCTGTACGTATCCTAGCTCTCCCTTACCTTCAGCTTCAGCTGACATGACCGGGGCGCTTCACACTCGGATGGAGTCGACGGGGCGCTGTTGGGTATCATGGCTTTGGACAGCACTGTACGAGAAACGCAGAATTCTTAGGAAAACAATGTACTGACCATCTACAAATTCCCAGAGCTTCGGTCTCGATATTTTGCATGGTTGCCTTATTCGCTTTCACTACCGTCGGGTTCCCAACGATATACGATGTGGTCATCATATTTATCCTATATTCAGCAAAGCAACCTGGGGCTTTTCATCCTCGAATAGTGTGGTCGTAAGTATACTTCTCAGCTAATCAGGTCCAGCGAAACACGTTGAGAGTCATTGGAACTGATAGGTCCTTACAAGCGGTGGTTCTCTTTCTGGTGTCTGTACTTATATCAACATAGTGGTTGATTTGGTTGTATCAGCGCCAAGCTGGGTAAATGAGGAAGGGTACATATCCTTTCTCATATTTACCTCCGAATTCTTCAGCATCGTGTTCCGGTTTGGTGCATGGTTGGGAACGACGACATGGCTCCAAATCCCAGGTCGACGCAACAGAATCTATCGTATAATGTATGTTGGTGTTCTTCTTTTTTTCTAGAACCAATCAAGTACGCAAGCTTGAACTTATCTTAGAGACGCAATACTCAGCAGAGCTCACATACTCAAATTTGGGCTGCTGATCTTTTCTCCGTCTGCACTTTGGATTCAAGCGTGCGGTCCATCAATCTGGACCAACTCGATCACAATTTTGACGTTTGGACGGGTAGGCATTGGTATCTCCTTCGTGCTCTGATTTACCGTGTGCCTGATTTAGGTCTTCCTTCATTGAAACATCCTAGATCTTTGCGCTCAGCGCTTCGGTCGTCTCTTTCATATCATTTTTTGACGAGCTGCGTCAATTAAAATTGCGCGAATACGCTATCGCTTTCATCAGATCCAGGCCATTTCCAAGCTCTTCCCATTCACCAGATTCACTGGGTGAGCCTCCCAGCACCCTGTGTCTAAGAGAGAAGATAGAGATGGACCCCAGATCTCCCTGGAGATTGGTGATACAAGGGACGCGCCACCGCAAACAGGGTGATGTGGAGAATGTGCTCCGTCTGCTCCCAGACCGATCATATCCCCCATGTCTCCACTTGAAGGGACGATTTAGTAATTCGGACAAAATCTTAGTTTTGGCGCGAGCACCTTGTATGCCCGTCAAACGAGATATTTAAACTCGTTCCCCTCACCTTCCCGTTTCTCTTCGATTCGGTACCAAAGTAGTTCATTTTCTTTCATTTCTCGGTGTGCTCTCCAGCGTTCACTCCCATCTCTGTTTACGCTCTGTTCTACTGCTATATTATACATATGTATATCTTTCCTTCACTCAAATTACTTGGCGTTCGAGCTCCATGCTCATGGTTCCACGGGCGCTTCCCGAGCGCTTAGTGGAGGGGTGCAAGCCGAGCTCCACTCGGGGCATAATTTTAAGAGACAATCGGTTGAAATTACTAGGTTCCTCACACTTACCTGATATCTGTGATCATGGTGTCTATCATAGAGGACTGCCACCTCCAGGGTCGCCATACGAGTTCAGGTTTCCGCCGTTCCCTCGAGCAATTGGAACCAGACGATTCAATTTGTGCCTAGATCGTCTTCACGGCCGGGCCTGAGTCTGCTAGGAGAAAATAATACTGGCGAGAGGGCTGGAAGGACGGAGCTGAGCTATGAGCTGAAGGGTGACAAGAGAATACAAAGGAAGTTCTCATATCGGAGTACACGATCACCAACAATCGTAGTACATCGTTTTCCGTCCCCCTCCCAGTCATTTATCATAATATCTTTGCCCATACCCGAAAATTTCCTCCTGATCTAAAACTCTGCCTATCTGCGAATGGTCTCCTGAGCTCCTCCACCGTCATAGCTCGTGGTTCTATCTTAAGAATGTGAGCGTGGCATTTAAGCCAGCACGCCTCGTGACAATTGTATAGCCAAACCTTAGAGCTTAACTTCGAAGCATGTGGTTCTTTTTGCTTCCATACACCAACTTTGTACGCCATCGATGTAACTCTAATGATCATGTCCATTCGGTGTTTTCCATGTCGTATGCATGACACCATGGGTGCTCACCTGGTCCTATTGGATCCTGAGCCTATCACTCGGCTCAGGGATGGAACTCGTTTTGCAACAACTCGCGCTCCCGTCAATGTGACTAGTCCATATCTTCCAGTGCGCGAACACACTCAGTGATCCAAGCAGTGTATTTCGTGTAGATTAGATTAGATCGTGGCTATGTCTCTCAAGCGCGCTTGGACATCTAACCCGGCCACCGACGCCATTGCTGGTGGAGACCTCCTTGCAGTTCTATACGACTCATTCAACCCGATAAATATCTGGTGGGCTACTYAGCTGACCCAGCTGGAGAATCTATTTCGGTGATATGAATGTGGCTTTGCCATAAGCAAAATGTATAGGGCACGATTCTATGGTTGCCTTCGGGCGCTTGTGTGGAGTCTGGGCGTGTTCATATGACTCCTTATCGCTTGGAGAAGGCACTCACATCCATCGATAGGCCTTGAATAGCTGGGCGCTTTCACAGCCATTCATTCGACCGTCGAATCGCAGCAGACGGTAGGGTTTTATGCGACCTCATGGGTGCTCACCTGGTCTCCTAAGTGAGGCATTTTCATTTAGCCCAATCCATGCGGCCAATGTTACAAACATATATATAGGAGAGGATATGCTTCCCGTGCTCCCAGCAGAAACTCCAGCTCTTACCTGCCTAACCTCAGATGTCGAAACCTTACCTGATCGTTGGTCTCGGTAGTCGAGGTCAGTCCCTCATGCCCGACGTCGTTGAACAGGTTAATATCATTTCTTTCGCCAGGTGTCCAACCACGTCTCGAGATCCGAGACTTGAAAGAAAACAAGGAACAGTTCACTCTCTTTATCCATGCCCTCCGGGAGATTCAAAGGCGTGGATATACTCCTGAAGCCGCTCGTTTTAAAGATCTAGGTATCGTGTCACTATGGGTCGTCCTTTACCCCAACTCACGAAATCTCATGCAGGGGGAATCCATGGGCTACCTTACCAACGTTGGAGGTAAACGCTTTATGATGTTCCGAGAATGAGTCCGATACTTAGCTGCCCGAATAGCGGTGATCCTTCTGCGCCTGATGATCCCATACCGGAAGGTATCTGGGGAGGTATGTCCTGCCTTACGCTGCCTCCGAGGTCTCGATAGCATTATTGACGTTACCCTCAGGATACTGTAATCATGGCTGTAAGAGCACTCACATTCCAACTTTTGTCTCCTGGTAACAGTGATCTCTTCTTCAGCTGTTCTCTTCCCTTCGTGGCACCGACCCTGTGTTCTCGCCATCGAGGTAAGACTTTCTATTGAGCTCTCTCGTGAGTGGAAGCTGAACAGTGCGAGTAATTTACGTAGCAATCTGTAGGCGAAGCTGCGTCCCTACTTGCTCGGAGCTGGACTCAGAGATCCGGCGTATCGGAGCAAACCAGGGCATTATGGATTGACGCCGCTGCCAAACTTCGCTTTCCGTGAGTGCTACTTTGCGTCTCTCACAAAATCTCTGAGGTGTGCGAACATAATTTAGGTTCTGGGACTGGACCGATCCGAGAGGCGAAACCGAAGGACTTCCGGCAGTACTCAGGCCTCAGGTGTTCCAATTCACGCTCCCAGACGGATCTCGGTCCGCACTGATTGAGAATCCACTCGCTTTCTACAACTTTGGATCTATTCTTCCTGAAGGATTCACGGACTCTTTCTCCACGGCGAACGGAGATAGGGTGTCGTACTTCAAGGGATGGTCCCGTACTTATCGTCGGCCTTCGAGCAACCCCACTCCCATCGAGGACTACGTCGAGATTGATACGTGAGTGCATACGGACGTGATTTGTCCTCCCTTTGCTTTAGGCTCAAGCTGACACAGTCTTCAGTCTTATGCGTGGAGACGAGGAGCAGCTTGGTTCTGTGCGCCAGCTCCGGAATCAAGTTGGCGGTTTATTTTGTTATCCCACTCCCGACCAGACCGCTGAACATCAGCGACCTTCTATGTGCGTTCTTCTGTGTAGTAATTCTCGACTATCATGAGTTGCTCAGCTGACCTCGATCCTAGCTGGGATGAGTTCTCGAACACCTATTTCCAAAGTAAAGGTTCAGGTTGGGACCCAATAGGACGCGGTTAGTATCCGTGCACGATTGGTCTATGAGTGGCAACGTCTCACGAGCAGGGTATACGTATTAGGGTCCATTGAAGCCCCACACAACACTGTCCACAACCTCCTCGGCGGCTCAGGAACTATGGTACGTGATTCTTGAGCGTTTAATCTCCGTCTGTAGACGCTGAGGACAGTGTGATCTGTTCTAGGCGGATCCCGATTATGCAGGTCTGCCGTTTTCTTCTTGATTGATTAATATATGGAATTGAGACGTATTACTTTTCTACGTAGGGTTTGACCCCATCTTCTACCTCCACCACTGCAACGTTGATCGAATACTCGCCTTCTGGGAGTTCACCTACAACAAATTCTGGGTTGGAAAGGGCTATTACAAGAAGGATGGCGACGGAGTGCCTATACCATTCGGTATGTTTCGGAATTCAACTTGAGCATTAATGGAGAACTGACTCTGATATCGCTCCAATCAAGTACAACGTAAAGGAACTTGGGCCGAGAGCGATGGCTTCAAAGTTGACCAGTCATCCCCTCTCCAGCCATATAGGAGTGCCGACAACGTGTATTGGACTCCCGAAAGAACGAGGTGGTTGAACGATAGCTCCACATTCCACAAAGGTGAGTGCTTGCTAGTCTATTCCCGACTTTAATCTGTATCGTTCAACACAATTGAATAGGGTACACGTATCCGGACATCTTTGCGACTGTAGGGGATAAAAAGGAGCACGTCCGCTTGACCGATCCTTTGCCCACTACCGAAGCCGATGTCAGAAAGTGTAAAGCGGTCTTGCAGTCCAGCTTTGGTTTGGCCCAGCCCAAAGAAGGGAAGGTGGATCACGGCGACGACAAGCAAGCACCCGGGGGCACAGATGAGCGCAACGAGGCAGTCCCCAATTATCGCCGTTTCTACGTCTTTATCGAGCTCGTGGAGCACGCCTTTGGGGGGTCGTACTCAATGGAGATCGTCTGTGATGGCAAGGCGGTCGCAACCTTCGCTGTCTTTGCCCGAGGTGATCGCACGCAATGCGCTGCTTGCAAGGTGAAAAAAAGGTCCGGTGGATTGGTCAGGGGCTTCGTCGATCTCCCTGACGGCGTCGTAGACGACATCATCGAGACTCGGAAGGATGAGGTGCTCGGGTTAGAGCCCTCCAAGAGGCTTGAGGCGGTGGCTCGTATTATCAAGGAGAGTTTTACTTTGCGGTTGGTTGGGGCATCGGGGGAATTCCTGGCTGAATCAGCCAGGAGAGAGTCTCATGATGACTCTGGGCAGTTGGTCGGGGCGGCACAGGAATTCTTGGATGAATCAGCTGGAGAGTCTCATGATGACTTAGGACGCGGTGTGGAGAGTGGTGTTCCTCTCGACACTGCGATCGTTCCAAAGGTAGAGTTGCAGTCCTGTCGCGCCACTAAAAGGAGCTGGACTGGTGGTCGGGGTGATCCCGAGGGCGAGAGCGAGATCAGCTTCTTCGATCATGTCAAGTTCGGAAAGTTCCTCCCTGATGGCCATCAATGGCAAACGGCCTAAGGTACTGGAAAAGAATTGAATAGCTATCCGTAACGTGTATTACTAGCAGACCCAATCGATGTACTACAATCGTGTTCATGTAAAAATGGTTTTCCGCGACTTCATAGTGGATTGAAGTGAACGTGGAGGTTCTTTTCAATGACACTTCAGGTAAGAATCTCCGCGTGTTCTAGCGCCCAGCCGTATAAATCATCCTGAACTGCAACCAGGGTATCTGGATGACATCCCGGTGCATCGCAGCACTCGTATGGCACCCGCTGCGGTACGAGACTTGGAGTCGAGCTCTGCAAGATGCCGACATCTTCAAACTTTAGACAGCAGCTCGAACCTTACTCTTCAGCCGGTCATTTACTGAAGAGTACATAGTTTATGACGATATTCAGGGATTTGGCAGTGATTCCCTGAGAGTGGTTGTGGACGAAAGAATTGGAAAACAGCAACGGCCTTACTTGTGTTTGGCAAAGTGTTTGCAGAGTGCTTATTTTGGATGGGAAATTGGCAGATCGCAGCGCTTTCAGGTCGTGTGCATGATGGCGAGAGCTCCGACGAACGAGGACGCATCGAACTTGAATTGGCAGACTCGGGTACCAGCGTCTACTTTCTGTGTTATAGAGAGATTACGCATGTCAGTAGCACAAATAGTCTTTAATACACCATCTCTCCCACTGTAACTATACCGACATTGTGTCGCATGGACAACTTGAAGCTCGCTTTATACAACCCTTCTCCTCCCTTTTGAGTATCTCCGCCTAATACGGCTTTGCTGGTTTGAAATCATTATTTGAAATTATTATTCCTTTTGTTTTTCATGAGCAATGTTCAAAGGCTAGGACAGCGTTGCTGGATTGAGAGTACGTTTGTAGACGAATATCGCGAGAGCCTTCCCTAAGTTTTATTTGTTCCATCACGAGATCATTGATTTGTTTATATCTTCTCCTCCCTCTTGCCATCGGATTCAGGGCTCGAGCGAGACGAGCGGTTGGGTAGGAGCCTGTAAGCTTTCAGGCCTTGGGCGGCACAGGGCGGGACCAGGGCGCACAGGGCATCGGCAAATGCCGATCCAACTCTCCTCCGACTCACCGGCTCAGGTGATCTCATTCCCGAGGCTTTATGACAAGGTCGTAGCCTTCATGAGCTCTTCGACTATCACTTCTAGCTGCGCTCTCTATGCAGCTCTCGTGTTGTGGCTTTGATCCTCCAAGGCCTCAGCAACGACAGCAATCACTCTCAAGGCAGCACGTTGAGAGAAGTAACATAATCAAATTATCGCCGTCGAGATTGGTTCAACAGTTCAATAATCCCATTGTGCGTTACGTACGTCTACGTCAGTATAAAAAGCATGAAGCCAAATCATCGGAAACATTTCCAAGTACAGTGAGAGCTACTAAAAGTGTCCATTCGAAGCGATAGAGCAGAGCTTGATGTCGAACATACATAGAAAGATGGAAGGAAGTATGAAATGAAGGTGAAAGAGATGAATTGAATCGTCTAATCCGAGTCAAAAGACACGGGAATGACTGCATCGCCGCCCATTCTGCCCGTCTCACCAGTCCCTGATAGACCCTCAAGGGATTGGATTCCATCGTTGACGTAAAACTGCAACAGTCGCTTCCACCCATCTCGATCAGAGGTTCCCAAAAGGTCATTGGGAACTCCGACCGAGCCGTCTGAGGTTGTGAGACGAATAGCATCGACAAGGGAGGCGATCGAGTCCATATATTCGGGGTAAGCGGTCTTGTACTCTTCGATTCTTTCGTTCGCAAGCTTAGCTTGCTCGGCCTCCGTGTATTTGGGAGAGATGACTTCGAATATTCGGGCGACATAGACAATGGCTTTTGCGATCCGTTCTCCCATGACGTCTGGAGAAACAAGGGGCGGGTTTGGTTGGACGACGTACTGTGCCAGGCGTCGATTCAACGCACACACATGCTGCATGACATCGGGGTTCATGCTCCATGGCGACGTCTTGGATATGTCTGGGATCAGGAGCTTTAGCAGAATCGCGTCCTGAGTCGTGGATAATGTCTGCACTGGACCCAGGACAAACGATACCCTCTGGACGCGAAATTTTTTCATATACATCCAGACGGTATCGCAGTATTGGATGCGGCATGCTGGAAGTCGAACAAGTCAGCCGTCACAAAGGAACGATCTCAGATTGAATGAGTTACCTGTAGAGATGTTTTCGATGGGACTGTCGCCACTCGAAAAGAAAACGGAAGTGAAATTCTTCACCTGCGCTTCGCCAATGCCAAAGGGAGTGGTAGTGCTGCAAGCAGGCCGTTCGTCCAACGGTGTGTAGGCATCAGCTCCATTGAGTATTCTCAAAAGGAGCTCGAAGCGGTGCTCGATAAGAGTTGTCCGGAGTCCTGACTCGTTCGAGCTATCCAGGGCAAATCGGTCGAGGACGTATGCCACGAAGATGTCCCTGTGAAGCCCGTCACTGCATCGCGCAGTGAGATCCATGTCGAGGTAAGCTGATAAATGCAGAGTGCTCTCGGCCTGGGTAAAGAGGTACAGCTCGCGGAGCAACTCTTTGCCAAGGTTTGGGCGCACACCGGCGGTAGACTGTATGAATGCATAAATCGCACGAATAGCTTGAGGAAACGATCGAGCCATCCAAACCGAACCCAAAAAAGCCTTGTTCTCTGTGCGCGACGCCCAGGGCCGAGCCCTAGCCCTAAGACGAGCCTTTATGGGGCCGTCACAGGCGTAGCTGACAAGAAATACCCACACGAACCCTACGATGAACACGATCGAGATCATGGGGCTGAGCTCCCATGCGTACAGAGCCACACCGATGATGAAGCATATCAAGGACACTAAGAACATTGAAACGAGTGTATTGGCCCGTGAGCCCACACCTCGCTCTCTTCGCTTTTCCCTTTGAATATACATCCGTCTCACAAATTCCTTTGCTGTGGCCCTCCTTTCGTCTGGATGTGTGCGCAAAACGAGTAGATGCGCTATACTGAGAACCGCAACCCCTAAACTGAATGCGAGGCTTGCAAACAACAGATAGATGGCCAAAAAGTTGTATAATGTGCCCCTGAAGGCGAGCTCCTCGGCGGATATGAGCGGAGGGAGGGGATCTGAGGCATTTTGACGGATGAGACTATCAAGCTGGTGATGAACGCGAAGAAGTAGCTTGGCCGTTATCTCCCCTTGGTCCACTCGCAGAAGCTTGTGAGACTCAATTATGAAGGCCGTGATAACGGCGGAGAAGAAAGTTGTCTGATCGATGGTTGAGAGGACAATCCTATTTTTCATTGAAGCAAAGGTTAACTTACCAAGAACAAGCCTTGGTTGAGCTGTTGGCGTAGGAGTTCATCTTTCTTTTCGTTTGCCTCCTGGGAAAACTCAGCGCACAGGGTCCACGCGTCTTCTGGCGTCATTTTTCCTTCCTCGGCAACGCAAAGGTACGGGTCGATTGATGTCCAAAGCTTGACTCCGTCCTGCGAGTACCCAAGGTAAGTATCACTCTCCATCCTTGAAACCTATTTACGTACGATGTCTTCGTCACATGCGTTAGGCTCGTCATGACCATTCTCTTCTCCATTTCCCCTCTTTTCCGCGTGCCCGTCCTGGTCAATTGGGATACTGGCGATCCCCACTGGGTCGTTCTGACACTAGATTGTCCAGCAATATCAGCCGGAGAGTAGCTGGACAGACTTACAGCGTCCGTGTCGGAAGGGTTGTCGACTCGTTGGTAACCGTACATGAGGGAAGTTAAGGTGGATGTAGTGATCTCAGCTGTAGGTTTTCAGAAGGCAAGAGGGGATTAGGAGAATTTATATGCATGTAACATGCTTGATCATCCGTTTCAGCCTCATGTTTACTGTGACCTCTGTGGCGTACTAGTAAGACTCGGAGCGAACACGATAAGCCGCGTTCCCCCAGGGCGAGTTTCAAACCCATCGCCACTGACCATTCTGGTGATCTTACGGCATACTTCACGCTTAGAGCAGCCCGCCTGATTCTGGGGGTCACGACGCCAGAAGTTTAACGTTCATACTCCATTGCATCGATTGTATTGATTGTATTGATCGATAATAGAAGGCGCCCAAACAGAGATCCGCCCTCGCGGTAGCCAGACTCCTTGAAACGTCTGCCGCAAGAGCGAAGAGTGGTGTGCTTGCGCTGGGCGCGATGGCGAGCAAGGCGGTACGCAGGTGCTCTCAAGGCAGCACGTAGTAGTAAAAGTGGATCTTTGGCGCTTACGAGAAGTGTTGAAGGAACATGCGACGTCAATTTATACCCGAATTTCCAAAACAGTAGGACATGTCACGGATTACTCCACAAATAGTTGACTCCATTTCACCGGCACTCGTCACTCTCGCGACGATTGAAGATATCTGTCTCAGACCACGATCTCAGCCGACAGCAGGGGCCCAAGGAGAGTAAGAGCTCACCGTCGTGAGAGCCAGGCTGCTGGGAAGACAGTGAAGAGTGGTAGGCTCTTTCGCGCACGCAACACGGCTAAGTAAGGGATCCGACTAATTATCAGGGTACTCTGCGGCTCCAGAACAATGGGACGCGTTTCGGGACACTTTGACGCTCAGCTGACCTACATTGACAGCCCTCATCCATGCAACTTCGATTTATAGGGTAAAACGGTACCAGGCTTCCGGCCGGAGTGGTCAGCGTGAGTTTCGATCTTCTGAGCAGCGAGTTATCATTCAACTTGAATAACGATTTGAGTCTCTCTCTCGACCATCGGGTAAATATTCAATCTGGTGGCTGGCGTCAGCAGGTCGGAAAAAAATGAGTGTATGCAGATTTCCATGCCTACCAACTAGTCCGTACATGCTACAGACCGATCGTAGCAGCGACAGGCAGCCCATGGCCGAGCAATTGAAGAGTTGGATTGGTCTCGACGGTTTCAGCGACGCAAGCCAGTAAGCATAATTTTCGATTCCGAGCACAGCTGGTAAGAGCGGCGACCATGAACTTGTTCTGCGAGCTTCCCGGAATGTGAATCCCGATGCCAAGTCAATCGATTGCCAGGTAACCTTCAGGTAACAGATCCCAGATGGCACAGAATGAAACGGCTCCAGACTGTGCATCCTGGCAGACAACGATACCAAGGACACTAAAAGTTGGAAGGGTTCGAACAAGTGAGCCATAGGCGCCCCGCGTCCGGGTGAAACAACCCGACTGACTAGGCGCGGTCGGGTTACTGGTGACACGAACTTGGAATCCCCGTCTCCGTGCTCTAGTCCCCAGCCGTATAAATCGCCCTGGCCTGCGATTCGGGCCTCTAGATGTCATTTCGGTGTAGCGCAGGGCACTACGGAATCATGTACAGACCATGGCAACGGTCAATTCATTGGCGTCGACACATTCAGGCTCTAGACAACTCGGATCTTACCCTTCAGCCTGAAGAAGAGGATATATTGTTATTGTGACGATATTCGTGATGCAAGAGCGGTTGATGTTCACTATAAGTAGTGCACTGGTAATAGACGAATGTTGGAGGGCGCCTATTCTGAACAGCATTTCGTCAGATGGCAGCGCTCTCAGATTCTGTGTATTTTGCATGATGGCGAGAACTCCCACAGGATGCTCTTATGATAGGGTTTGGGTGATGGTGCGCCGAAGGACGTTCGTTCTTCTTGCCACCGTACCCAGAAGCATCATATCTACGTTGAGGTACATATGTTAGCAGTGCGTATGGCCTGATTGATCCCGGCTTTAATATGCCATCCTATATCAACTCTTCCTGTTAGGCCTTTGAAATGGTCTCTTCTGCGGAGACCGATTATGACTCGGAGAACTTTGGCTTGACCTGCTAGGTCGTATCATCGCAACCTAGGCCTATGTTTTCCACGACGGGCGCTCAATTAATTCTAACTGACCCTCCCAACGATGTCGTAACCTTCTTCGACCATCCCGTTTGGGTAGCCAACGGAAGTTCAAACGGGAGGCTGGCCAAGGAAGCCAAGCTTGGCTTGGGAGATGGAGGTGCTCGGCAAATGATTGAAGATCGTCTTGGGATCTTGCCCTCAAACACCGCTCGAAATGCTCTTAAAATAACCTGCAAAGAGCAGCAGACTTAAAAATAGAACAGCAGAACCCCGCCCAGACGCGACGCGAATAGGACACGTGCAGTGGTCCGTGCGCCGCAGTCGGGAACGCCAAGCGGGGCGGAGATTGAAAGTGACAGGATTGAAAAGGCCGAGCATCTTGGGCTCTCGTCTTCTCCCAAATTGTCCACTTCCAAGCCTTTTCCTTCCCTCCTACTTTTCTTTGGAAAACCATTAGACAGCAGCGTTTTAGCTGACTGAACCCACATTCTCTACCTTACGTCGTCTCCACTCCCATGTCTCGCGCCCGACTCGCTGCTGCCCTCGTGGCAGTCACTGCGTCCACTCTGGTCGCTGCCCAGGTGACGGGCACTTTCCCCCCGGTGCCCTTGGCTTCCAAGGTTTTTGCCTCGCCCGCAGATCTCGTACGTTATTGCCTCTTCTTGGTGCATGCCAAGCTGACCCGCCTCATTACAGCCATACAAGGTTGACACTGACGTCGGCCTCATCCGTGGCGTCCAATCCGGCTACAACATCTGCAACTCGACCACCCAAAACCAGGAGTCGCTCTGCCAGACCGCCTACTTCAACTCGTTCGATGGTGCGCTGGCAGCTCCGCGCTTCCCACGCCAGTCGTTCTGACCGCTTGTTCTATTTTTAGACTTTTGCATTTGGGGTCCCATTGAACCCGATGGTGTCGTCGGTGACATCGAGGGCGAGATGATTGCCTGGTGCAGCAAGCCCGGCCATGGTACTCGTCTCATCCCCGAGGGTGCCCTCACCGGTCTCCAGTGGATCCAGACTCCCGACTACGTCGTGGCCGTCGGTTTCCTCGACCAGACGCTCGTCAACATCAAGGCGGGTGACTGGGGAGGAGAGATGGACCCCCACGGTGCCGATCTCCGTGGTAACCCTATGGGTGGTGTCATGTTCTCCACCGCCTTCACCGGTCAGCCCGTCCAGGTTATTGAGTGGCACAAGTGCGTCGCGTCCTCCTGCTCCTTTGCCGTCCACTTACCCTTGTTCCTCCAGCTTCATCGGTGGCAACAAGTTCTGCTTGAAGGCTTGCGACCCTTCCCGCCAGGATGACGCCCACTACTGCGAGCACATCTTCGATCGTATCGGCTGCGACTACAACATCCCCAACAACGCTGTTGACGGCGTCTTCGAGCACTGCAAGGGTGACAACCAAGACTTCCCCGGTATCTACACTGAGAATGGCGAGGTCAAGACCTACACCCAGCCCGCCGAATCCCTCGGTGCCATCTCCACCATGCCCTACCAGCCCAAGGTTCCCCCCCACTCCGAGTGTGTCACCTTCTCCTCGGCCGCCATCTTCACTGGTCTCCCTTCTGCTAGCAAGCCCCTCTCCACCGCCGCTCCTACGGGCACCGGCACCGGTGCTGCTGGTGGAACCGGAACCAGGTCCGGTGGTGCTGCTGGTCCTGCTGCTACTGGCACCTCGACGAGGACTGGTACCGCTGCTGGTGCCAACTCGACCGACAGCGGCGCCGAAAAGGTCGCTATTCCTTTGATCAGTGCCTTGGGTGTCCTCTTTGCTGCCGTCTTCTTGTCGTGAGCTCCGAGTTGGTTGTCGTTTGTTGTTCACGTTGCCCCTGTCATGACGCTAGCTAGCTATACCATCCATCATCTACTCTTACCTACTTTGCTCGACCGTAATCGTTTTCTTTGCTCACTTGCATGGACTCGTTAGCATACTGAATAACATGGATTCTTTTGCTATCTGGTTAACGAGGCCTACGTACGATTGGCCAGGTGCGATCGAAGGGGTTTAGGGCGGGCAAGAGGGAGCACATCATTTGACCTCTGAATCTTGAGATTAATACGTCTGCTCTCGTGCCCGATAGAGCGAATCCAAATTGATTACCGGTTTACGAATTGAATACCATGCCCGTCGTCTTTTCAAGGGTGAAGCGAAGGCGAATCGTCCACGTTGCATCCCCGAGTATACGATGGCATCTTGGCCCCAACCTTCTCGGATAGCCGTTGCTCTGCAAATCAAATAGGCACGCATAGTTCACTGGGCTGATCACCTACTGTCACCGCACAAGACTCCTCCAGATCATCGATCAAAGGCGCATTCACCTGCGGGTTCCGTTCATAACTGCAATAGGTTCCCAATGACCGTTGGTCGTGCGGTAACAAGTGCACTCCCATTCAATATCTGCTGATCTGGCATACGACGGGACGCAACCTCCAGATGAGGAACAAAGGTTCCTGATGCATTTAAACGCTCCTCACTCCTCTTGCTCGCCGCGGCTATTTCCTCCTCCACCTACCTCAGACCCCTCATACGATGGTGGGCCATCCTTCCGAAACAGTTTGTCGATATATTTCTCAACTTACCTGACGATACAATTCCATGCTAGAATCACGACCCGATGGACGGCGACAGCAATCATGAGCCCCTTGCCGGCGACGGAGAGCTAGTTGCAAGTCGGCACGTTTTGAGACTGATAACACTTACCGAGCATCCTCACAGGGCCCAGTCAAGCCATGGACATCGAGCGACCGATACCGTTGCCTTCCCGAGGGAGGAGACATGACGCCAAAAGAGGCATGGACCTTATCCGCTGAACTTGGCGAGAAGCACGCCAGAGAAATGTGTGAAGCCATCCGTAATCAAGTAAACACTTTATTGCTCTTCGTCAGTACCCTTGCCTTGAATATTGACCGGACAGTAGTTTAGGCTGACTATCGCAGGCAACACTCTTTTCTACCGTCGTCACCTCCTTCATCATCGAGTTTTACAAGCTTCTGCGTGTAGATTACGGGGAGACAACGGCGAAGCTGCTCCTTCATCTCATTCACCAGATTGATTCGCTTCCCCCCTCTCTGCTGGATCCCGAAGGCGAATTCCAAGCTCCTACATTTGCCCTGACCGTCAACGGCTTCTGGGTCGGCAGCCTCATACTCAGTCTGGCGATCGTTTTCTCTGGTTTGATATGTCTCCAACAGGTGCACGACTATCAGCGGGAAACAATGGGTACGGGAAAAGAAGCCGTGATGACCAGGTTTTCTCGAGAGGCCAGCTTCATTTTATGGGCGCTGCCCATTCGCACCTTCCTCCCCTTACACTTCATCTATTCCGTACTTTTCTTCCTGTTTGGTCTCGTGCTTCTCCTGTGGCAGACCAGCAGGGAAGTGGCTTTCGTTTCGATTCCTTCCGTTGTCATAATGCTACTCGCCTCCTTGGCTTTTACGGCCAGTTCATTCCAGCTCAAATCTGGTATTCGCCTGTGGGTATATCATATGCGCCGTAAAACTCGCATGCGCCGGGGAGTTTGGGCCCAAGCTTCCGACTTTGACGCCGAGCTGGGTTCGCTTAGGGTTGCTCAATTGTTTCCTCGAGATGTTCGCGCGATTTATGCATCCCTGCACTCCGTGGCAGATGCAGCCTCGGATCGTGGCAAGGATTTGCTACATGGATTGCACCACTTTGCGGAGCGCGACTCGGACATGAAGATGTTGGACTCGAGTTTTACTCTTTATTTAAACACGGATATCCGAGGGCCCCGCAACGAAGGACTTTACAGAGACACATTCATGGCGGATGTTCTCGACTACTTTGCCCGGGATAGCTCGGAGCTCCAGGAAGCTCTTATTGGGCACCGGTTCGAGCTATTTTTGAGGATACTCAATGCAGCTCTTTCCTACACTCCTTTGGACGAAAGTCCTGCTCGAACTATCGCCCCTTCCAATGGCATTGGCGAAGTCCAGATTGAGCGCCTCACTTCCGTGTTTTTTTCAAAGGGCGATCCATACGAACACGTCAAGAACATCTCTACAGGTGACTGATTCAACTCGAGTTGGAACGATTGTAAATGCTGACAAACTTTCAGAATGTCGTACTCAGCTCTGCGAGACGGTGTTGATGTACATGAACAACGTTCGAATCCAGAGGGTCTCGTTTCTCCTTACCGAGAATACGGTCGCCCTGAAGCTCCTGGTCCCTACCTTGTCGAAAGTATCCCCGTGGCGCATGGATTCCAGTGTTCTGCCGCATGTGTGTGCGTTGAACCGACGCGTGGCCGAGTACGTCTCTCAAAACTCGTCTGCGGTCACCCCGGACGCCTTGAAGGATTCAGAGTGGATTGCGAAAGCCATCGTCTACGTCACCCGAATTCTCGATGTCATGTTTTCCGAATACAGAGCAGCCTATCCTGGTAAGCTCTCCAACAATTTGAATGGAATAGAAGAATACGACAATGTGCATGGTGCCTATATGACCTCGTTCAACTCCCTCGTGAATAGCATCAACGAGGCGGTAGCTGAGGCCGGGTTTCCCCACGAACTTCTCGGTATCGGTGAACGGAGTAGGTGGCAGCAACTCTCGCAACACCGCGAGATATGTGAAGAGGCCGTATCTGCGCGTCCTGAAGAGTCAAGTGCATTATTGGAGATTTGCGATGAGATGAGTAGGATGAGGGTCAGGACGGGGGAGATCGCCATCTCTATTCGTTGACTCGGGATAGATGTTTCGTCCCATCTCCTATGTTTCATTCAGTAATTTCACGTATGTTTGTTACCTGGGCTCATGACCGCTGGTGGATATTTTCAGTAGCTGAGACTCTATTCATAGCCAAATTATCGACCATTTATTTTCTGCCCTGCTAGTCTGTGTCCATCAGCGAGTACGGGGCCGTTCTGCAAGCTTCTGAGCTCGTTTGAATTTTGACGAGTACTTTTAGATGCGAGCACAAGAATCAATGTCAGCGTCACAGGAGCGATAGCTACCATTGAGTTAATTGAATCTCATAACTTTGGCTTATTTATCAGTTTAAGAATGTTTGTCGGTCGAGGGGTGAAGCGCAACGCAGTAATCGATCGGGCTTTTGACAATAGCTCATGTGTGGAATCGCTTAAAAAGATGAAGATTCAAGTCCAGAGACCGTTGGTTTAGAGATGATTGTAAAGTCGGGACGCTCACCTCTGAGAGTACACCTATCAAGTCTTGACATATCCGTCATGGTTAGCGCGCTATCAATAGCTGAGCAATGTACTAGTAGGGAAGGTTTCTTCCGAGTCGGGCGTAAGTGCGTACCCACTCTTTCTTGCCACATGATTCAGGTAATTATCTTGGGCTAGTACTAGCCTCGGCACACCATAGACTCTGGAGTGCCCTCTGTACAGTCGGCTCGTGAGCTGGTCGAAGTCGACAGTTTGTATTGGTTTAGCCGACCTGTGGTCGATGCTGAGAGTTGAATAGAGCCTAGATACCTATTTTACACTGGACGAACACGAAAGTAATGAACACGTAGAAATGACAACTGGGATTTGAACACTCAGCTTGGCTCCACAATTGTAACAGGAAATTCCCGACCGTGCTGATAGTTCCTGAAACAGGCTGGTTGCACAAAACTAGCTATGCAASTCACCGAAATAAGGTGCGGTAGTCGAAGGCAAATAAGTGAATGGCTGGTGAATGAATGGCTACCGTCATCTCTCACCAGGCACCTACAAAATATGTATATGCAATTTATATCTTCCCAAACGGTAGCCGACGTTTGAATTGCTTACCTCTTCGGACGCTCCATGGCGCTGGCAGCGCCCTGTTCGACCATGAATCTTTCATTTCTGTTCGGCTTCTCGTTGTACAGTCTTGCCAGCTCACGTTCCCCCCCCCTCTCCCGCTCTTGGCTATCTCCTGGAGCACCCAGGCTCATCCTAACATCCACAGAACTTGAATGGAGAGCATCCCAGGGAGCATGGATGAGGTCGCGAACCATATACTGCTAATGTAAGCTCTAAGTATCTGCCTCGACGAGCCATATTGACAAGAAGAGCAGTGTCGGACCTATCGTACGTTGGCCTACTTTGGTCCTAATTGGACTGCCGATGCTCAGCTCTGTCCATGCTCCTTTAGCTCATCGGCTCCCTCTTGGCTTACCTGCTCTTTGGCATATATCTCGCCCAAGTAGGTACGTGATCGCGTCTCCTTAATATACGTGCTGCAGAGTGCTCAAAATTGACTGGCATCTCCAATCCAGCTCACTATCTTTTGAATCCTGGGGGTACATGCCGATCAATTAATAACGCTATTGGTGCGACATTTCCTTAGAGGGCATTCTCCCATTTTTCTCAACCTCCTCAGTCGCGTTCGCCACCGCGATCGAGCTTACGAGCATTTTAATATACGGGGAGAATGCATGGCACGTGCTTTGCCTTGGTTTCAAGGATCCAAAGAACGTATTCGTGCCTTCCAAAACGGCACCCATTACCCCTGTTTTGAATGGTCTTGGTAACCAGGTCTATTCATAGCCGTTACAAGTTATCCTAACGCATGCTCCCAGTGGCCTTTGTTGTGCAAAGCTTTTTCGCCTGGTGAGTATCAAGACATATGACACTAGTTGTTCCTAATGTGCATCGTCCTTCCCTGTCCACATTCAACTCCTCGTCTAGGAAGATTTTTTTGCTGGGGAAAAGATGGGTTAGAGCCATCGTGCCATGTGCCGTTGTTTCTGCAAGTTCATTCAACTCCTACGGTTCCCAATATCTCACTCCCTATCTTTCTCCAGCTCAGCCTGATGCAATTTGCTGCAACTATAGCCATAGCTATCAAGGTGGGTCTTTCTGCAAACGATCTTAACAAGCTCGAACTGATCCCTCCCCAAGTTCTCGCGGAATCGTGGAAAAAACGACGTCTTCCGCACATTTAAGCCCGAACCTCTCATCCATCTGACGACTAGCCTTGTCTGTGACCTACTCATTTCTTGCGTCATGATCGGTATCGTTAGTTCACTCCAACTTCTCTCTGCGGAGCTTCTAGGTATTTACTGACAGCGTACGTCCTCCCAAATTTCTGGTAGGTTGTTGAATGCAAAGGAGTGACCTCCCGCCCCGCCACGCAGAAACTTCTCAACGGGCTCATTATCAATGCTGTTGAGAACGGTGCAGTAACTACCGCCTTTTTAGTATTGAACGTCGCGTTGTATACGGCGCGCCCTGGTGATCTGATTCACGTTTATTGGTTAGTTGCTCCTGGCTTTTCCTAGCCGATGTATCGCTCATTGGTCCCCTCATCGCCCCTACACTCACAGCCAAGTTATAGCGGGAAGGCTGTACGTTTGGCCGCTTCTCCAGAGTCTCATCCATGTTGATTCACTCTGGGCCCTCCTACAGATATGCTAACGTCCTTATGGCCAGTATAAATGGGAGGATCCGTCGACAAATGCAAAACATGACTATTGAATTTTCAGACAACTCCGACATGTCCTGGCAGCGTCGTACCTCGAGCAGCCATATCACAAGGCGCACACCCGGAAACACCACATCGGTTCAGCTGACGACGTTACGCTCCATGGCTGTAGATGACAGAGACCAAGACATCAGCGCTGAGGACTCAGCTGTGACGAAGGAGCAAAGAGATCTTACGGTCTTGGTCGAGACAGAGTCGTTTCCGAGAGTGAAGCTTAGACACCTAGGTGTCCAACATTCGTGATGCTCGTGAACGTGGAGGTAGAGTGGTGGAGCCTGGGGATGGACTAGGACTATTGATTGAATAGTGGCGGTCAGAACCCCGGAGGATTGGGGGAGTCAGACAGAAAGATGGTTCTGGATGGGAGAGTCAACCGTAGGATCCATTCTCGGATCAACTGCATACAAAGTAGAAGATTTGCTTTCCTGGATTGACATTACTTTAATTACGCGTTCAGACTCTGGACGACTTAGTTTATTTCTTATTTTATGGCTTGTAGTGCACGTACCATATACTATTGGGTCAGTCACCTCGGTTTGAAGCCAAATTGGATGGTGCGCCTCTTCAGCACTCTTGTTCCCCACATTCGACGAATTGAGGATCAGACAAAGCTCTAGATAAGGGCRATCGGTACGAACACATGATTGTGCCAATTCTCAACAAACAGAGACAACGGCACTTGTGGATATCCTACTACTGTGCGCAGCTTGAGAAAGTCTGTCAGAAGAACTGAGAAGTCAATGATTCTGGTATATACAAACGACAACTAGAAGTGTATAATAAGACGTCCAAAGTAACAGCCCGCCCATCAAGCCGTTGGCCTCTGTACGACAAAGTAGAATCTCTTGTTGTATTCATTATGCACCTCAATCGATTCCGCTTTCCGCTCTTCCATATTGAGCTTCAGTCAAGAGCTTTCTGGTACGAATCCTGGGTAAAAAATCGGTGTAAGTGCATCTTGTCAGGGTAATGGTACATGGGCCAGTATTTGTGGGACTCTTATGACATTGCGCAATCGGGCGACGAAAGTAGAACTTATAATTGTACAAACGTATTCGTACATCTTTGGGGTGATACCTATACACCTTGCGTCAGAGCGAGATTACGTCCAGGGATATGATCCGACTTGATGAACTGCAGGATGTCACCCTGCGCAACGCGACCTCCTTTTCTCCGAACCCCCTCCAAAGGAGGAAGAGCTCGTAAGCTCGCGTCATTTTTGGCCAGCTCAGATACCCTCCCACTGGGATAAGTATGCTGTTCTCAGCCAAATAGTGGCGCCCGTCCGATCAAACGTGAAATTTGGTCAATTGCACACATTGACTCTAATCATGGCATTAACGCGCGTTATGCTTTACATGGTCCGAGACGTCGACACGTTGCTTGGATGATAGAGCTGGAATGGCCCATCCGGGCATACCTGACTCGATATCGGACCTAGCCTGCTATTTTCGGTCACAGCCACTGGGGATCCCAGCTCGGTAGAGGGAGGTACGGTATCATGGCATTCTGTCTGATTTAGCTCTCTTCGAGTGCGCTTTCTTCATCTGTGGCAGTGCTCTTGGCAAGATCAAATTCTCTTTGTCAAATACAAGCAAGCGCCGCCTTTTGCTGACGTTGCATAGTACCTCGAAGTCAAGCAACTGCGGTGCAGGTGACGAATCCGGATACGCAAGTGGACAGCCCCCAAACAGCGTCTCAGTAAACACCGAAATCAAGCGCAGTGTGCGTATGGCACGAACACAGGTCGTACATATCAGCTAGATGTACTTATGGCTGTAATTCAATCAATAAGGACAGCTATGGGGACCCATTTAATCGGCATTTTGAACGGGTCAGGACAAGCTGCATCATTTAGGTTTTGGAGAGCGATGTTGAGATCGTAAACTCGAGAGCTGTGGCACGCAAAACGGCGTATACGGGTAAGAATGCCGCTGAATCTGAAGRCTCTCGAGCATACCACTGTTTCATCTCGAATAGTGACAGCGCCTTTGTACGAACTCATTAGTCACAAACAAGCGATCGAGAGCCCCGAGTCAACCATCTGTGCGCGTCCCGGACCGTTGCCGACTCTTTGACACGAACCACCTCATACTACTCCACCCACTTGCGGAACTCGCCCGGGTTGCCTTGCAAATTTGAAGCCACACGAACCGTGATTGAATATGAAGGACTGGTTTGCCATCGTCTTCTCAGTGCTTATTTGACACTGACAGGTGGAACGAGGCTGGAACGAGGTTGGGACAAAGGTTTTTTTTTCACCTTCAACGGGCCGGATTCGAGGTATTTATACCGCATTCGGCGGAAGCAAGGTCACTAAGGGCGTCTGCTGCATCCTGTTCCTTCCTCTCGTCGCTCGCTAACTGTATCCTTCTCTCATAACTCAAATAATCGACATTCATCCGAGATCCACACCTCTCACCGGCTCTATAAGCTCTTACTCTCCATATTCCTTAGAGACCACCTCAAATTCTTGAATCCGGGAGCTGTTTGGTCCCGTCCCCGCCGACTTGTACCCCGACTCCACGTGATTGGAAGCAGTTCTTCGGGTGCAGCTTTTAGCACATTCACTTCGGCCCTAGCTCGAGCTACCAATACACGTCGAACCTCATCACCACCGCAACTGATAGCAACGACGACGACAGCAACCCAACCCAATTGGATGTCGACATTGAAGAGGAACCGCCGGCCGCAGGACTCGGACGATTCCTTCATCGGTGGTCATGGTGCTGAGATAGAGGATGAAGCTGGTATCGGAGGTGATCTGGCGCGTGAGGGGCAGGGAGATAGAGATGAAGGTCACGGTCAGGCAGATCGAGAACAGGAGAATAGACCAAGGAAAAGGTCGAAACCTACCATAATGGGAGTCGACGGCTCCTCCGACCACGACGCCAGTATCGATCGACGGCTTGAGGGAGGCCCTGATTACCACCAGCTTGCTCTCAACTCACTGCGAATGTCGTTTCCTCGTATTTCGACGACTCGTATCATGCAGAAGCTGCAGTGGCACAAGGGCCTGTACGTCCCGACTCATTTGTCGCTGTTAGATGAGGAGAAAACGAGGGAATTGGGTGAGGAGTTGGATCAAGGAGGAACATCGAGGAAAAATGCCGTCGATGAGAGCGAGATGGGCATTCATATTCCTGTCGAGAAGTCGAAAGGGAAGGGTAGGGAGCTGACGTGTGTTTTTTTCGACGAGGAGAAGAGGTGGCTGGACGGATTCTCAAACGAATCTCCTTCACACGATGCTGGATACGACGACTTCGCCCTCACCCACGTCGATAGGAAGCATTGTTCCCCATGGCCCGCTGTAGGCGACGTATCGAACGACGCCGACAACGATAACGATGGCCCTCGCGCGGAGTGCGGATGCTGCTTCTCCGATTTCTTAGCTACGAGTATGGCTCAGTGTCCCAACGATCACAAGTTCTGTCAAGGTTGTCTACAAACGTACGCTTCGACTCAGTTAAGCACACAGCAGAACCCGGTCCTTACTTGCATCCACACCTCCGGTTGCAACATCCCGTTTCACGACTCCGAACTGAGACGCCTACTCCCTCCCAAGCTGCTCTCGCTGTACGAGCGGTTAGTTCAGAGGAAAGAGCTCAGAGAAGCGAACCTTGTGGGCCTGGAGGAGTGTCCGTTCTGTCCATGGGCGGGTGTCATCGAGGATCCGATCGAGCAGAACGTGCTTTTCCTATGTGGGAACGGGGAAGGTGGATGCGGGATCGTGAGCTGCAGGGTATGCAAAAAGAAGAATCATTGGCCTGAGAAGAACTGTAAGCAGGCGCGGGAGGATGAGCACTTGGATGGGAGGGTTATGATCGAGGAGGCGATGAGTAAGGCATTGGTTAGGGCTTGTCCGAATCCGCAATGCGAGAAACGTGAGTCCTTTCAATGGGTCCTCTCTTTTATTTCTTAGTGATTTCATATTTTATGACGCAGCGTTCATCAAGGAACATGGTGTACGTCTCTCTCTCTCGCTTGTCTCCGTTCTGGTTCGAGACTCTGATTGTCCCCAACTCCAGTGCAATAAGATGAAATGCCCGAGCTGCGGAACGTTATCGTGTTACACATGTAGGCAAGTTATCACTGGCTACGACCACTTTCATCAGAACGTAAGTTATCTTCTCTCCTGCTTAAACAGCACCTCTTTCGTGACATCATCTCGCCATAGGTCCCGAACCAACCAGGATCATCTTCCAAGAATACCAAATGTCCTTTATGGGATACCAACACCGACCAACGACATCAAGAAGAAGTGAAGGAAGCTTGCGAGAAGGCGTTGGAGGAGTACAAGCGTGATCACCCCGAAGCGGCGTTTGGGAAACATATCAAAGTCGACTGTGCGGCTCCGGGGCCTTCAACCTCTGCTCAGAATTTTGTTGGTCCTCCACGTCGATTTCCCGGGCCGGTCGATCAGCTTCTACCCGTGCATCACCGCCAGCCCCCGCCTCATGTTCAAGGTCCGGTTCCTCCCCCACAGCTCGGACAAGGGTATCAATACGTACCGCCGCGCGCCGTTGTTCCGTTAGGTGGTGGAATGCCGCAGGCCGGTGGCTACGGTGGCGCTCTTCAAGTTGGTGGCCCATTTGCTGGAGGTGTCGGGGTCGGGGTCGGTGTCGGGGTCGGGGTCGGGGTCGGAGGAGTTGGAGTCGGAGGAGCTCAAGGGACCGTACAGAATCCTCAAGTTCCAGCCGGACCCGTTCAGGGTCATGTTCACAATCCCGTCGAAGCCCTCCAGCAAGGACAACGCAACAACTCACTCCTACAGATCGCCGAAGCCCAACGACTCTTCATTTTGCACCGTCAGGCGCGGAACAAAATACAACGAGCCACCGCTGAACTGACCATGGCGCGTGCCCAGGTCGCTCAAGCGGAACAAAATCTGGCTCTGGCGAGACAAAGGGAGGCGCAGGCTCAGAGGGAAAGAGAGTCAGGCGAAAGAGAGTCAGTGGAGATTACGGCGAGGTTGCAAAACATACCTCAGATGATGGCCGCCCTTAGGAATGCTCGTGAATACCAAGCTGGTGGCCTTCGTCAAGGGCCAATTAGGAACGTCGTTCCGGTGGTGCTGGCTCGTCCTCCTCCTAACATCCTTCATCAGGGAAACGCTCCAGCGATGAACGCTCAGAATTTACAGGGAATGCAGGATCTTCACTTTGGAAGGAATGGTTAGTGGAACTTCTCCCAGTCGCGATCGCTTTCTTGGTACATGCGTTATGGTCTTATGATCGGCTTCGACTTCATCTCTATTTCTTGAGTCATCTGCATATTTGAACGAGGTTTCCGAGTCTAGTGTACTAATATACTTCAGCAAAGTGGCGTCCCGAGAGCTCGAACTTACACTAACTATCAGATAGAATATCCAGAATAAATGTTGTATTACTACTTGTACATAGCCAACTTACGTGCTACCGATTCTTGCCACCATCTTTTGCAGTTCCCAACCTGAGCATCAAACTGAAGCCTGAGTGACTCCCCCTGGCTTTTCCATCACAGACGACTGAAAGAGCGATTCTTCAGGTGTGCGGTATTGGTGAGCAAAGCCAATAGGATTCGTAACGCCGCTGCCTTCGCTTGAGCTCGTATTCAGGGGGAGGCGTAGCCACGACCGGCCAGTTGTAACACGGAATATGATCATATGTGGAGATAAGGCCTGCAGAGATTATCGAGTCAGCTCAAGTACATAAGAACGCTCCGAATTACTCACACAAAACATGTAAAACAACGTATTCATCGTGTTATACGCGACCAAGAATGCAGCTAAMGCTCCGTCGCTCTGTGGTAGCGGAACCACAAGGAAAGGCGCATAGGCCAGCCCAAAAACGGTCAGAGGCAACGCGGACTCAATGAGAATAGCCACAGGTCCAGTGTACAGTTGATGGTCCTGCTTCGGGAGCAGTTTGGAAAGAGAGCGACGCATCCGGAGAAGGTGGAATGCGATTAGAACTGTTACCATGAGGTTTGTCGCAACTGTTAGGAAGACTCGAGAGATCTCGTAAGCCGCTTCTTGGCGCTGTCCGTCTGTAGTGACAAAGAGGATGTAGATACCCATACCTGGTTTCAAAGGAGTCAGTGAATGTAACTCAGGAGCTCGGTAGGTTCAGGTTGACTGACCAAGCGCACCAAGACAGGTGAGTGCAGGCGGGATTACGACCCATCGAAGGTGAGCCCAGACGATGTAACATCGGTAAACCTATGTCGAAAGATTATCACACATTGATGCGTGAAGTGAAATTGAACTACGTACCAGCAAGAGGTCTCCAACGGACACGACTGCCGTCAACACAGCAATCGTTACGAGACGACCCCAAGTACGATAATGATCACCCGCAATCTCCAGAAAATTGATGGGGGAGGTCGCATGGAATAACATGTCGAATATCCAGTACACGTCTAGAGAGACGTGAAGGATGGTCGCGAGAGTTATGAAAAAGCTGATAAAGATGTATCGTCTTCTGCCTCGTCTTTGGTGTTTAGGGGTTTCAAGGAAAACGACGAGGCCGTAGATGGACATGAACAGATGTATACCTGATTCGTGTACCGCCATAGTTTTGTCAGAACGGAATTTGTGGTGTAGGTTGATTGAGAATGGGTACATACCGATTGAAACCAAAGGCATCACGAAGGCGACGTAGGTTACACGCGCGGTGATTCGGCCTATGAAGTCGTAATCGAGTTTGCTGGCCATGCTTGGTGGAAGGGGGGAGGATCGCGACAAAACCTGGCCGTTCACATGCTAGGGGGTTTTATCTCTTAAATGGATTCGGAGTATGGAGCGTCATGAGAACGTAAGATATGCTGCGATCAGGAAAATGTACATGTAAAGATAATTTGGTGCCACCACTGTCAGGACGAGCGCTGTGAGTGTTTCAGCACTTACGATTCGTCACGGTCAGCTGGGCCTTGTGTGCGAACAATGCCCCGAGATCAGGCAATCCTTTAACACTATCGAGGAGTCGGTCGACGAAAACTATTCTTAGTAGATCAGTTTGATGAACCTGGGGCGAACATTGTCCTGATCGCCGATGTTTCATCAGAGTGGCACTCCTCCTTTACGACCTATAGTAAGAATGGGCTCCTCCTTAATGATACGTATCTTTTCTTTCGACTCCTAAGATGAGGAACGCCCGATATGTGGCTCAGAAGAGTTTTGCTTCTATCGCCGTTCAAGGACCTTGATACTAGAGAACAAGTCAACAATCATTCAAAGAAGCGTAGTCTCCGATCAGAACGAGAAACAATTTGCGGGGCACGAGTTCGAAGGTGTACGTAGCTCATCAAGAGCGAGGTGAGAGTGTGCCTGAGTGTGCCGGGTTGAAGCCGGTGGCTATATGGCAGGCGCTGGACTCTCGGGACCCGGAGCTTCGCAACGGGCGGGAGGATTGTTGCTCTCTCTTGAAGATTGTACATGAATCTTCTCCCCTGGTAAGGCTGTGTCATTCGCTGTCGCAGGTGAGCGACCTGTTGGACATTTTCAGGTGGCTTTCGGCGCGAAAAGCTAGCTGTTCGGCATGGGGCTCGGCTGACTCCCTAACGAATGAAGATTCGACTTCTCAGTTCTATATCTCACAACAATGTGAGTCAGAGCCGTACATCCAGCCCAGCCTACCGCTGGTTCCTTCTACTGGATTCATGGGCATGGGACAAAGTCAGTGCTTTGAAGCTTGGATGTCTTTTTCAGCTCCGCTTGAAAACGATCAGTTGCACGTTTCGTGTTGTCCACGATGGCGCTCGCTTGTTGTTTTCGCCCACATCCTTCTTTTTCAAGTCCGTCAAGTTCTCGAGTCATTTGCCTCGCCAGACCCTCGAAACTAAACGCCTCATGGCCTCAAGAAACGCTGTCTTAGCATTAGGTTCGGATCCGACGGGTGCGAACGATTGACTCATCGGTGGGTGACTATCCCGCACGTTGCTCCGTCTCTTCATCCGGACTGACTCCCGAACTCTCAACAAAACTACCACTCAACGAACTGCTTTATCCTCCACAGCGAATAAATTTCTACTACAAATATGAATCGTGTCGATCAGCTCGGGACTCAACTGGACGGAGTCGACCTCAGCGGCCTGAGTCCTGTACGTACCATTCCTACATTCCTTCGTTTCACGCTGACGAGCCTTATCATTTCGCATCCATGACTCTGCAACTCTTTATACAGAAAGAACGATTGGCTGCCAAGAAGGCGGCAAAGGCAGCGAAGAAAGCAGCTGAAACTGCCTCCTCAGCTAGTGCTACCACGACAGCTACCGCCACTACCGCTGAAACCTCTATCGAGCAGAAAACAGGCTCGGATGACCCCGCTGCAGTCGACGATYCCTCCTCCGAGCCCGAGATAGTCGCTTACTCTCAACAGAGCCGGTTCCATCGCGAGACCTTCGATGCAAACACCACGGATCTCGATATCAAGGGGGTCAACATCAGTATCGGGCCCAAGGATATCCTCGTCGATGCCCATCTAAGGCTGAAGGCGGGTGTGAAGTATGGTATGGTCGGGCACAATGGTGTCGGGAAGTCTGGTGAGTGTTCGCTTGTCTTGTTCAACGCGTTGACTGAGGCGACTCTTCGGACAGTCCTCATGTCGGTACTCGGAAACAACATTCTCATCGGTCTCCCGCAAAACGTCAGGTTCTTGCATGTCAAGCAGCTGGAAGAGTTTGCTCCTGGGCGTACGATCCTGCAAGAAGTTCTCGAAGCCGATCCGGAACGCGTACGTGTGATCCAAGAGGCGAAAAGTTCGTTGCTCTACCTTCATCCTCTCCTTCAAGCTGACATCTGTACCCTCACATCGTGCATTCGTCGTTCATTGCGATCAGCCCTTCAAGCCATTAATCCCTCCTCGAAATCATACGAACATGAGTTAAACATCGCGATTCATACTCTCCTCCTCGCCAGATCTTCCGCCGCACTCGCGCTCGGGCAGAAAATAGCGACCAAGCGATCTGGCCAGCGAGGCTACATCGCGCGTCAGGACCTTCTCGCCCTGGAGGCTTCCCATTCAGCATTGGCGGATCAAGATCCCCAGACGCACGTTACACCCAAGATGGCGAACGATGTGATGAAAGAGGTGTTTGATGCGTACGAAGCCCTCGACGTGGAGGCCGACGAAGTTCGAGCGAGGGGTATACTCAAAGGACTGGGATTCAAAGACGAGGAGATGGGTGTGAAGGGTGAAGAGGGCGATGGGAGAGGGGCGAAGGAAGTGGGCAAGTTGAGTGGAGGGTGGAGGATGAGGGTTATGCTTGCGAAGGCGTTGTTTATTGAGCCGGATGTGCTGCTTTTGGACGAACCTAGTGAGTTTGTTTCATTTTATCATTCGCCGTTCTCGTTCTATTCATATCCATTCTTTGTATTCGTTTCATGCTGCGACGTGACCAGTTCCTTTGTCTCCTTTTGCGCACCGTCCACCCCCAGCACTCCTTGTTTACCAGCCTCGACCGACTCACGCTGACCTCGTTCATTTCGCTTTACAGCTAACCATCTTGACCTTCCCGCCATCATGTGGCTCGAACACCACCTCCTCAATAATCCTTCAGTAGACACACAGACTATCGTCGTCGTCTCGCACGACCGAGCTTTCTTGGACGCGGTAACGACGGAAACGATCATTTTCAGGGATAAGAAGTTGCAGTACCATCCGGGGAATTACGATGATTGGGAGAAGAATACGGAGGAGCAGAGGAAAAGGAAAATGAGGCTTAAGGAGGTGAGTTGGCCTCGCAATTCGTTTTGTTTCGCTTGGTGCTCGTTCGCGAGTTGGGTTTCGGTGTTCGTTCACGCTTTCTCTCTTCTTTCGGTTCCGAAAAGGAGGCAGACGCTGACTTCCCCGTCCTTAGCTCGATGATAAGCGCAAGAAAAAGATCGTGGCTAGCATTCAAAAGAATATACAGCAAGCCAAGTCGACGGGCGATGATAAACGATTGGGTATGGTCGCTTCTAGGAGGAAGGTGTGCCTAACTACCGTTCTTGTCGTCTCTCCTTCTCACTTCTCTCTGTCTCTTTCTCTATCTTCAACGAACGATTAGGCTCTCGACCGGATGGGCATGCAGCAACTCGAAGACGGGAAACGGTACAAAAGGTCCTACCACGGCTATCGTGAAGAGATCGTCATCGACCACGGGTTTGCTCGCGTTATGCCCATTACGCTCCCTGCACCCTACCCCGTCCCTGGCTTCTCCCCTCCTTCGACTATGACTTCCTCCATCCTCCAGCTCTCGGAAGTCTCGTACCGTTACCAAGGAACGAGGAAAGACGTCATCGAGAACGTAAGCTTGGATATCGGCCCTACCGCGCGAATCGGGCTTTTGGGGCCGAACGGGTGCGGGAAGAGTACGCTCATGGACTTACTCGCGGGGGTGAGGAGACCCACCAGTGGTGAAGTCAAAGGCCACCATCGACTTCGAATTGGATATTTCAGTCAGCACACTGTCGACTCTTTGAACCTCGCTCTTACGCCTCTCGAACAACTGAGGGAGTTTTACCCTCCGTCGCAAGGAGGCTCTGCGGACCCGGAGGATTACCAGGCTGTTATCTCGGAGGCACAGGCGAGAGCGCATTTTGCGACTGTGGGTGTTACGGGAAACATTATCACGAAGCAGACGATCAAGACTTTGAGCGGTGGGCAGAGAAATCGGGTGGCGTTGGGGTGTGTGACGTATACACAGCCTCATCTCCTTTTACTCGATGAGATCACGAACCATTTGGATATGGGGAGTGTGGAGAGCATCGTGGAGAGTTTGAGGGGGTTCGAAGGCGCTGTGGTGGTTGTGAGCCACGATGTGTGGTTCTTGAGACAGGTTGTTGTGGGCGACGATGGGGATGATGGAGACGATGACGATGATGGGGGCGATGGGGAGAAAGGCGAGGGAGGTGTGCTCTATATCGTGAACGGAAAGTTTGGTGGTTTGAGGAGGTGGGAACAGGGACTGGACGACTATGTCGAGAGGGTGAGGAAGAGGACGTGGAAGGCGGCTGTTGCAGCGACGGGTGGTTGACGGGATATGGAGGATGGGCACGATGTCTTCGCATGGTTCACACGTAAGGGTCCGCAGTGGTATGTTTGTCACCCGACTCTAAATCCGGGTTTTTTCTTTCCGGCGTAGGTCCTATTAATTACTATTCATCGATCCACAGTGGATTTACAAGGAGTCGATCACGATTAAAGAGTTTTCCACATGTTGGTAGGTACACGGCGTTGGTCGAGCCCGAATAGTGGAAGCGGTTCTAGACTGTGGCGCGCTACGACAGATTGGGACTCAGCGGCGAATGGAAGGCGTTGGGTACATAATTAATTGGCTGCGTCGATGCCAGAAACATCTGGACAGTAATAAATGTTCAGAATAAATCTCAATGCCGACCCCAATATACAGAATTCAGGGGAACGTAATTTGAATGCAGCAGCATCAATTCAACTGCATGGTCATCCGGATCCATCAGAAAGGGTTTTGGCATATGTGTGTATCGAAAATATAACAAGGCATAGTCGAAACGAGGACCCTAGCATCCGCAACGCACAAACGGCATATCATCTAGCCTTCTAAGCTTCCAGAACGATCGCCAAGCTGTCGTCGAGATTTGCGAATTTACCTCCGTGAGATGCTTTGATGGTGTCAATGAAGTGTCAACCTCCAGTTCCGCCCGTCGCTGCCGTCACCGTCTCCGAGATATAATTGGCCAAGCATCCTTTCTTCCACCCTTGACCGAACCGGCGGTTATGTGGATGTATCCGACAAACTGAACCTGGCCAGGCATTTGGATTCTCCTCGAAATTGAAGGACCTCGTCTAATGAGGGAGCTTGCAGAGTGCAACCACGAAATAAATCGCATGACCTAAGGCAAACTCAATGGCACATGGCCCAGAGCATACAAAATTGTCATTCATGCTGATTGGTGTCGTTGCGGCGCCGGGCAGTGAATGGAACTCAAAGCAATTCAATTGTGCCTGACGATTTATAGTCTGAGTATGCTCTGGGCTATATGGGACAAACTTAGTTTGACCGGCACCGTCGGTATTCCGTCACGTCAGAGACCGTGACAGGAATATAAAACCCTGGACTAGCGTTGTCGTCAATAGGTTCCTTCCCTCTTTCCCCTTAATACTCTACACTGAAGCGAAAATCATAATCTATCTCCACTTTCATTCATTCTTTCAAGGCTTTGCCTTTCGACACCACAGTCATGGCCTACACTCAGCGTTTCAAGCCGACCTTCAAGCACATGTATGGCGCTCTGCTAATATCAACTTTGCTGACAGCCGTGTAAGTCCATATTCTCCATAACCACGGGTTCCTCCTGACCGAGTCTTCCGCATTCCAGGCTGTGGGGCATATCACTCGTGCGATGCTCCGTAACCCTTTGGTCTTTTTGAGAAGCTTACAAGTGGATTCAGGCAATGGTAACGAGCTACTTCTTGAGGCACGCTCGAAACGATTCGATCATTCTCAAATCAACTATCGGCATTCTTATGTACGTCGCTACGAGATCAAAACGCTGAGCCAGTTACTGATTTGGAGGGTTCGGATGCTTGGCCACCAGTTTCTTGGGCACTCTCGAGACGATTTTCAATAGCCACCAGGTATACGATTTCTTCATCATCAAGCAGGACACAGAGATGAGGACGGGTGTCAGAGATATGATTCCTGCGTAAGTGGAATAGTCCCTTTGCTGAGGAACTTTGATCCCAATCTAACCCGTTGCTCCAAGGTCGGTTCCGG
Organism: Candolleomyces aberdarensis; assembly: GCA_004126415.1. NCBI lineage: Eukaryota > Fungi > Basidiomycota > Agaricomycetes > Agaricales > Psathyrellaceae > Candolleomyces > Candolleomyces aberdarensis. The sequence goes on from SDEE01000160.1 coordinate 68,424, forward strand.
TACGTATACTCTTCCTTACACGAGTAGGATCCTGGCTGACCTGAGCGTAGGGGAAGACGGCATGCATCGTGAGTCTGTGAATCTCAGCAAGAGCCAGTAACTCAACATTTCCCGCAGCTCCTCGTTACTTTCGTCTCACATTTGTACGTTACGATCACTAATGTGCTCATGCGTTGGCCGTTCTGACTGACGAGCGCCCGCGATTATGCTAGGTTCTATGCCAGTCGAATCTGGTTCTGTGAGTCTCCTCTCCMCGTTCTTGGATAYGATCGACTTAATGGCGACATGGACCAGTTGGGAGTTCGGTCAAGACTATCGTACGGTTCTCTGTCGTCCCGATTGTGAGTACCCTTTTCATGTGGATCAAGCCGGCACTTAACTCCAACCCTAAGTGTGCTCTCACTCTTTTACAACTTGGTCTGTCGTACTATCATTGGAGATGTGTGAGGCAGTCTATTAAACACCCGTGTTCACAGGGGGTGGACTCAGTACGTCATTTCCTGGAGCTAAATTTCGCGTTGTAACATGACTCTTATGTGCCGCGGCTTTCAAGTGCAAGTTGTGGTCATGTAAGTGATCGTCGTTTGGCGATTGTGGTATTTTATCGATCGTTATGTGGATGGCTGATGGTTGGCGAATAGGTCCGAGGCCAAAAAGTACACAGTAATGAGTCAGAGGACGATTACACTGCTAGTAGGCGTCCACCTTGCACCCATTCCGAGCGCTCGTTTGACTTATGCTTGTGGTTGGGTAGCAATCGATGTACATCCATGGAGCGGCGGCTTCTGCATGTGATATACTGAATCACCGTGAGCCTGGTGACTATATATCGCTCCGCGGGAGTACACAGCATTAGAAAGTTTGCAAATCTCTTATAAGTTTTACGTCTCATCGTTCATACGCCACCAGGACGCGATATATCATTGAGAAACTCGCTGTGTATACAATCAATCGAGGGATGGTAACAACGTAAGTTCCAACAACGCAGACCGCTCTGAGTAGCAGCTGATTTTCGGTTCATTGTCTCCAGTCTGCTCGCTTTGTTAAGTATATTCCTGGTCAGTCGCACTGCCCCGATCCTTTCGCCGATTCCAATCCTAACGTGCGCGTGGCCGAAAGTTTGACTTCGCTTCGGGAACATTCTATTAGTGAGCCATCTGCTTCAAAATCATTACAATCTGTATTCTGACCTTTTCGGCTTCCAAGCCTCATTCCATTCTCTTGTAACACATACGGTACGCCTTCCCATTTCCGAATACCTTGATATTCTCATAATTTTTGTGTACGGTCGCTAGTCTACCTCATCTCCATCACCAGCATGTGAGTCACCATCTAAGAGATTCTTGGTCCGGTCATCCTTGTTCACCTCCGCCCATCGCTTCCAGGTTGATCTCGAGGGAGCGCTTGCGTCAAGACCTAGAACGGTCGCTCCACCTGTCCGACCTCATGAGTGTGCAGACGCCGCATCTATCAGTGGAAGGTAGCAAAGCAAATCATGTGCTGAGCGATAAAAATGGTGAGACCCTCCGCCCTTCGCTACAAGAGAGATCCGAGTTCACACATCTGCTTATTAGAGGCTCAGTCAACATCTGATCAGAGAGGTGAGGCACTAGACAAAGTCTAACCTATGGTGGGCCGCTTGTACATTTAATATGCCCGAACCTTTTTTGCATTTCCACGAACGTTTTCGACGAATTTCGAGGATTCTGAGGACCCGCGGCTAGCACAAAATTTTGAGACCACAGCAAACATTCTAAAAATCCCGCGCGACTTTTGTTTATCAGTCCAAAATTCCATGAGCGTAAAGCTTCTCGATGTAAGGGCCTTCAATCCGTTAGAATTGCCGACCAACTATTCAATTAATATTGCGGATGCGGAGCTGGCAAAGTGGAAATCCGTCATACAGCTCAAGATCTTGAAGGGAATTATCACAATTCTTAGCTCATTGGAGGCTGAACTAGACTGTGAGCCTCTTGCTGAGTCTCCAAACGACACCCACTCGAATGGTGCGAACGATTCTCCTTTCAATACACCATCCTTTCCGAGCCCCCTCCTCTTCTAGCGCTGATACGCCAGCTGACCATGATGGCGGTATTCAGATCATCCTAGCTTCTGCCTCGATGATTCCCCTAAGGCGTGCAGGATTCAAAGAGAACCTACGCAAATGGTTGGACGCCCCGGCCGATGCAAACTTTGTCTGTCAGTCTGCAAAGGAGAGTGGGGAAGCAACAGATGCTACCGCTCCCTGCCAAAAGACTATGGAGATCCTGTTTTGACACTCGTACTGTATCCTTACTCACTGGCATATCTTACAGATTTCCAGACCGAATCACCTCTTCCGACTACAAGCCTTCTGATAAGATGTCGCGCACGTTTGCTCGAGAACTATCCCGCAGGCGTACGTCTGAGCAAGATATGCCCTTGCATGATTCGGAAGTTGGAGTATGACACGATACGCATGGATGCCATACTTTGAAGACGTAAACGCCAATATTTTCTGTAATTGCATCATCGGTTTCTCCTCCTTGAATCTATCTCGTCGTTCGTTAAAACCGTAGTCGTTTGTAATTTTCCTGAAAGTCTCCTCAATCGCACATGAAATTCACTGTCATAACAATGCGTCTCAGCTATCTCAAGTTTTGACGAGCGTTACTGGAGCAGCCAAAGGTGAGCCTATTCGAATATTCGCTCCTCCGGCGTACGATCTGCGCAGCAACTCAAACACTCGGGCTCTATCCGATCAAGTGTGAAAGCTAGAGACTACGTACCTAATTATGGAGACAGCGTAATGGTTTGGAAACGGTTGCGAAATGTAATCTCATCTTTGTTGCAGGACTTTAGATGTCCGAAACAAGTTTGCACCACTACTCAAGGCGCACTGACGTCCTGCACATATGCTCCACCGTGGTGCGTAACCCTGTCTTGTTTTGCTCATGATTCGTTTCCCTCTTCCCCAGCCGAGGAAATTGGCCTGCGCGAGCATCGAGTCAAAACTGCCCACCTTATTTCTACGGCCGAGAGGAGTAAAGGATTTATCCTTTCTTTCGCCCTTGGTTCCATTGTATCCTGAGCCTATGTGCTATCAGAGCGTGACGGTCGAGTTTATAGGCCGAACGGGTGTTCTGTCGCCTCTGTTGCAACAGCTTCGAAGGGGGGATCCATTGAAGCGCTGAGCCATTCATTCCAGGCTAAGCGGCTCAACTATGACCACAGACATACGCATGGAAGGGTAGTATATCTGAATTCGTGCTTGCTTGGCCCACAAAATTTAACAACCCCTTTGTCTGAGCAGCGTCAAATAGCGTACTTCGTCGAATTCGCTGAATGTTGGTGTCTCCAGTGGAAATAGTATGGAAAACTCAAAAGTAGAAGGCAGCTGCCAGTGCGCCAGTCGTAAGTCTGGGAGCGAGGTGAGGAGGTGAGACTTTGGCGCAACAGAAGAATAGGATGAATGGCAACCCGGCTCGCAGCCAAGCTAACCCAGAAGGCGGCAAGGCGGTCACCTACGCAGATGGTTGGGAAAAAGAGAAAGATCACGTTGGGGGAGTCGGTCGGGATGTACGCACCTTCCTCCAATCCTCGAGTTCCCTTTGACACTAATACTGTGTCCTTACAGTGGCAGATCTACGGCTTTTAGAAGACATACGCCGGGTTCGGATCGGGTGTTTGTCTTTGAGCCATCAGCCAAATACAGGTACGTCATGGTTGAACGGTCATCGCCTTCGCTCATACCTCCTCCACGGATTCCACCATCCCCGGACTCCAGCACATATCATGACTACGAGGAGCACTCCCGGCCAGTCTCCACTCAAAGGAGCGATCTCAGCATTGGACCGAACGCCAACGTCCCCTGCGTCATGCGTTGCCCCCTCGCCCTGGACTTGCTCCACAACTTAAGGTCTCTACGGCCTGAGTGGTGGTCATAGGTCTGCACTTGTAAATCCGCCCTTTCATCCGCCCTCACAACCTTCTGCTTCTTGCCGGACCAGCAAGAACGCCTGTCGCTCGCAGCCCAGAAAATGACCGTAATATGGGGATTCGACCTTTCGGAAATGCATTGGGGAGCGTTCGGGAGCGAGAAGATGTTCGATGGGAGATGGTATCTGCGTAAAGAGAGAATCAGTGAGTATCGCGCATCTCTTCTCAAGCATATGGTAGCTGACATTGAGGGTAGTCGTCTATCAGGTACTCTGCGTCGATCTTCCGCTCCAATGGCCTGCTAACGGTGTCTGTGTGCTCGTCCCCTCTTCTAGCTCGCTATGCTCACCGGTCTGGCCGCGGAGGTATGTTGTTTCCTTTTCTGCTCGTCGTGATTCCGCCAACAAACCACGACTTTCTTCGTACTTCACAGTGTACGGCGACCTACTCGCTGAGCAAGTACAACTTCCACCAAACTCACGTCGAAGAAGCCACCAACTTCGTTGCGACTGAACTCAACAACGATCTCATCAATTCCGCCATATCCACCATCTGTTTCTGCGTATTCGTGGCGACTCTCTTCGGCGCCGACTTCTTCTTTCTGGTATTTTGGCCGAGGCGACGTTACCCGGCGTGGTATAGGCACGCGAGGTTGACGTTGGCTGTAGGAATTACACTTGGGATGTTCGGGTCGGCTATTGCCTCGACGGTGCGTTGTTGTCACTCTCCGCTTATGACGCTGGATTACGACCCCTGTTTATTCTTAGATTATCATCGCAACACAATCTGCCAGAATTGTCGGTGTCGACCCCGGGAGAACTCAAGAGCTCGTTGACCAATTCTTCAGACCGCCTCTACGTGAGTCAAACCCCATTCTCCCTCGACCAATATATGATCCTCACTGCTCGTCGTTCTTACATCGTGTAGGGTACAGGTCCTGGCCTCAGAACATTGCATGGGTTGTCCTCCTCTGGGTCGCGTCCATTTTTACGCTGGCAAGGTCCGTTCTCACCCACCCTCAACTCTCGTTCCCGGGAACTAAATCAGATGTAGCACTATACTCATGTTCAAAGCCGCCACACACGACGAGAAGTACGGAACGGAACCACGAGCTAGGGAGCGAGTATTGTCTCCGCCACCGGCGCGGAAATCGCGGTCGATTGGCAATGGTGAAGGGAGTATGATCGATGAGCGGAAAGCGGAGAAGGGTGGTGTCGAGACTGTAAAGGATGAGTCCTCATCGGTTTAGCGAGTGAGGGTGAACCGATGAACCCTCATGATGACGTGCGTATCTATGCCTTTTTCCACGAATACTCTTATTCATCTTCCTCTTCCCGTAGGCTTGACTTACGCCCCCAAATGATCTTCCTCCTCGACTCGTACGCTAGTGATTCTCGAACCCGCTGTAATATACTATACACCAACCACTAATTCCCGCAATACACGTACGCTCTCAATTCCTCTTTTGCCCCTTTCTCATGATACGATTTGTGGCAGGCCTGTGGGTAATTCGGTCTGTGCTCCTGTTGCTGCTTCTGTGCTTACCGTCGCTGTCGGACATCGCCCCTTTCATGGCTCGTCCAGCTCTCCAATCCCATTCGCTACCGCTCGTGCGACATTCGGCTGCAACTTGTGATTCTGGTTTCCGCGTCAAGTGCTTGTCCAAACCTCGTCCTTGCTATCTATTCGCCGCCTCACTCACCCCGGATATACCGTGGCAAAAACCCACTCACGCGAGTACCTCATGTGTCCGTGGCTTCGAAATTCGAAATTCACCGAATATTATGTCCTTCGATCGATTTTCTTCTTCGTCTGCTTCTTTTTGACCACCCGTATCATAGTATGTGAATCCTCCCGGCACCGACCCTGGCACTCCCTTCCTGAACAGGCTCGTCCCTCCGTCCGTCTCTGGGTTAACCCAATTTTATCATTTCTTTCTCACTTGGTGCAAATCATTTTCGCTAACTTTTGATTAGGTTAACATTGGTAAACCGCAGACTTCGAATCAACTTGGCGCTTCCATTCGATGATCTTAACGGACATTGGACTATATAGTGTTGCCTATGACGGTTCTTGGCCCCCTTCGTGACCTCTCGGGCTATTCAAGTATCCTGAAACACCCCACGAATGTCATGGGATGATTATTCTGGAAGAATGATTAAACCCAAGTGGCGAGGCTGGTCACTGGGGTGAGTACTTGGACTGTGAGGGAGTGCTCTTATGACCAAGCTCCAAGTTCGACTCGCATATCTATTTAGGCGGCCGAACGGATTGTACTGTATCTGTTCCTCCAAGGTACGGTCTTTGGAGATTTCGTTTTGGCGATTTTCCGAGGATCCAATTCAGTTTCATCGGCATACTTAAATCCGTTGTATACTGGCACTCCTCGGTAAAGAAGCTTCTCCCAGCTTCAGTGGCCACAGCCCATGCCTTTCATTTCACTACTCGCGAAAACCCTACTCCTCGCATCGGCGAGTCATCTCGCTTCCGCGCAGGTGAACCCGTTTACATGGAGCGGCGTTCGATACGACTGTAAATGCTCGGACCTCGATGCGTGTTGGCCCTCCACGTCCGTTTGGTCCGCCCTCAACACTACAGTCGGCGGGAACTTGCAGAAAGTCATTCCAGACCCCGCTGTCTGCTACAACACCTTTGAAGGAATCAATACGTACAACCAGGCTGCTTGCCAAGACGTTACGAGGAACTTCAATGGGCAGGATTGGCAGTACGTCTTGTATCTGTGTATCTTTTAAACTCTCCTATGACTTACGCGTTCGGGTTCACTTGCTGATTTCCCTTTCCCGCATTCTCAGGAGCGACCGAGCTGTATCCAACCATTGGATGCTCTGGACCAACAACACCTGTCTCCCAACCACCAATCGCAACGCCGTCTGCTCCATCGGCTACCTCCCTCGCTATGTTATACTGGCCAAAACTCGTGATCATATCAAGGCTGGAATCGATTTCGCCAGAAACAACAACGTTAGGCTCATTATACGAAACACCGGGCACGATTTCATGGGCAGGAGTGCTGGATTCGGCTCTCTGGCGATCAACACTCATTCGTTCAAGAGCACGTCATATCTACTCTCAATTATTTAAATAATACTGACTTCATCTCCAGGCGTTCAGTTTACCCAGAGGTACACAGGCCCGGGAGGCTGGACAGGTAGCGCTGTTACGGTCGGTGCTGGAATCCAAGGACGAGAACTCTTGCGACTTGCGAATCAGCAGAATCCTAAAGTCGCTATTGTGACCGGTGAATGTCCGGTACGTCAAACCTGCGAGTTTCCATTTCGACAATTACTCAGTCTTATTTTCTTTCGAATATCGCAGACCGTTGGTTTTGCAGGTGGATATATTCAAGGAGGTGGACATGGACCCCTTGCTTCGTACTACGGAATGGGTATGTTAATCTTTCAGTAATAATTCCCACTTCTACTCACGACTGAAAACCATGCCTCCAGCCGCAGACCAAGCCCTCTCGTACGAAGTAGTTACTGCCGCAGGTGAATTCCTCACAGTCAACGCCGACTCTAACCCCGACCTCTTCTGGGGTCTCCGTGGAGGAGGTCCATCCACCTTCGCTGCTCTCGTCTCCGTAACTGTCAAGACCTATCCTGAAACCCCTGCAGCGGGTCTCGTCTTGTCCCTCAGCACATTCGACCAAAACACCTCCTGGCGCGGCTTCGCTGCCTTCCACAACTTGGCCCCTCGTTGGGTCGACAACGGGATGTTCGTCTACTACGAATTGTTCGGCGGGTCCTTCAACGTTCGACCCTTCGTCGGTGTCAACATGACCCGAGCTCGAATCACCGAAGTCGTTCAACCCCTCTTGGACCAACTCCGCTCACTCGGTATTCAGTACAACGCTCAAATCACCGAGTACCCGACCTTCTTCGACTTGTATACTGCTTTATTCCAGGACGAAGGCGCTGGAATCACAGCCCTCGTCGGGGGACGTCTCTTCACCAAACGCGATATCAACGCGAACGGAAATGCCATTGTTGATGCCATGAGACGCTCGGGAGCCGGCTTCGTAGGTCACATCGTCGGTCCGCGAATTGGTCTGGCAGCAGTCGACAATGCTATTCACCCCGCATGGCGAGACGCCGCCTCCTTCTCCATCACCTCCGTTAACTTGGGTAACAACGCAACCTGGGCTCAGAAACAGCAAGCTCAGCAGCAGCTAACGAACCAAATTGACGCGCCGCTGCGAGATGCGAGTCCCAATGGCGCTGCGTACGTCAACGAAGGGAATTTGGAGGAGCCGAATTGGCAGACGGCGTATTGGGGTACCAATTATCCGAGGTTGCTGGAGTTAAGGAGGAAGTGGGATCCTCAAGGTGTATTTTATGCAAGGACGACGCCTGGGACGGAGGCTTGGGAGGTCGTGGACTATGGAAGGAGGTTGTGTAGGAGGTTGTAAACGGAGAGTGCCCCCTCGGCGCTGCGCTCCATCATTTGATTGTTGCACGCCTCATGTTCTTGTTCACGAAATGTACACTTGGCTTTTGCTTGCATCCCATTGAGGGTGGACTCGCATCAGGGGAAGGGACCAACTAGTGGACTCGGCTTCAATTTGACAACGTAAATGGTGGATACCGAGATTTCGTAGGTTCCGCTCCACGTGGGTTGAGCCCTGTCATCATGTCTCCAAATTCAGAGGCGCCAGTGAGCCACAGGAATGTAACTCCAAATACAGTTTGCATTCGCATCCCACGGACTCGGAGCAACCGAACACATGGCCCCAATTAATTACAGCTTCGTCACGAAGCTGAGACTCGGGATAAACATCACGTCTAGCGTATGATCCGACGTCTTCACCGTCGCGTCCAGTACACCAACTTGAAGCATTGCCACATTCCACGCTGATGTCCTCTCTGCCTACAAGCAGACCAGGTGTGGAATACGCAATGATTTTACGGGTCATAGCGACGACCGTATGGGTGCTCGAGGGGTTGATGAAGAGCGAAAGGTATCGATTTGCGTCGTTTCTAGTCACGTACCTGATTACCCTATGATCATGAAGCGCCCTGACGTACATATATATGGCTAGTAAACCTGATCATGAATCAGCCCTTCAGTGGGAGGCGAGACGGTGGCAGTAGTACCTGGGTTTGTGGTCGCCGGGATTTCGCACACTACGGATTAAGCGCCCACTGAACGCTGGGGTGATGGTTGCTGAAACGTTGAAAATTTTCGCAGTATCCTTGTTATGTCCATCCGAGTGATATGAGCTCCTTCCCACGATGTCAACTCAATAGACATAGGAGGGTATCCCTTAACAACACAAATGAAAGAAGAGGAAGAAAACTCGGCGACAGAAGGGAAAGTGAGCAGTCAGCAGCGTTGAGATTAGTCCAAGGGCGCCGAGGAAGTCTCGTGTTCATGCCTCCCACCATGATCTTAATCACAGTTTTTTTTTCTTATTCCCGTTCGGTTTTGTTCCATTCGGCGAAGGTTTTCTTATCATTTGAGCCTTTACTCGGACAGCTGTTCNTCCGTACGTCACTGGCATCTCTAACAGCACGGCTTCACTGCCCATTGTGCAAGCACGTGTCCGTGTCCGAGATATTTCGAAGTACGCGTTACATATCAATTTTCACAGCCAGTTACCACAGCATCACACCACCTCTTATGGTGCAGATTCTATGGGTATTAAAAGGTTATGGAGTTGGGCAAGTACATCTTTTCTTCCTTTTCCTTCCGCTTTTTGAAGCGGTGCTCCATGGCTGACGAACCAAGTCCTATAACGGCTGCTGGTGTTTCAATGCTGTCTGGCGGTCAGCACCACTCATTTCACCAAACACCTTTCCATGTGGCGGGTCGCGACATGACGCTCACGCGAACAGTCAATATCAATGTCACAACATCGAGCTTCACAGTCAGCGCTGCTGACGACCCGCTGGACGAGAAACAAGAGATTCGTAACTTTGCCCCTGCTTCAACATCCACGAATAATAGTATAGGTGAGGATTGGGATGGACAGGTGAGACGAACTTCTTATGAACTCATTGGAAGCCTGATGGGTGAATTTTCGGTTAGGCTCAGTATGACCGTTATCGCAGGTGCAATCCCCGACCCCAGGAAAGTGAAGAGGAAAATGGGGTAGACGAAGACCGTATTCGTAGTCGGCCTCAGTCCGCAACCGTTTACTCCTCAGATGGTATCAGCGTGGTACGTTCACGTTGGCCTCCGCCCCCTGGTTCTGACCTGCCTTCGTAGCTATCAATTGAAGATTTGGACGCAGAAAGCATGAAGTCGTCGAAAATCACCCTCCCCCATATCTACATTCGCAGTATGCTGACATCGGGGAGAGGGTTGCCTTCTTGGAATCCGCGGCCCCGTAAACCTGTCGGAGAGCGAGGCGTTGTGCCTGGCGACGTCGGCACTTTTCACGCTGTTTGGGGATTCAAAAAGCTGTTCAACCTATTTGATGATGCGGAGTCGATAAGAACGGCGAGGCCGTGCGCTAATGGTTATACCCCACCAAATCTAAGGATCGTGACCCATGAAGATGAGTTATCCTCTGGTGAACCAATCATAGTGGGTGTGTCTGCCGACACCCAGTACGCGGCTGATGACGAGTGAGTGCTTCAAACTTTACCTGTCTTTTACATGCTTAGCCGTAGGTACCAGGGTATCTACGTACGAATTCACAATGCTAGGGAGCGAAGGTGCCGTACTTGTGACCTCCTCCGCCGATCTAGAGGAGCTCGAGAACTACGTTGAGCTTCGACACTTCATTGTTGAAAATGCACGGTTGCTCTATCTGCATGCAAATGGTATTCGCAGGCTTGACGAAGATGAATCCTTGTATATTCTCACAGGCTGTATCAAGAGCGATAGCTGGGCAATGGCTGCTTTCAAAGGACCTATCTATCCTCCTTACGACGTCCTCAGATTGACCAGGAAATGCGAAAGGTATCCCCCGCCCACGTATGCTTGGACGTCGCGAGGAACCGCAGAGGCCAAATGTGGGTCGAACTCGAAAAGGAACACTCATGATTACAAAGGGAAGGATCAGTGTCTATTCCAACACGGCTTCAAGTTATCATTTTCTTCCTCATTTTGTTCTCGAATGAGGAATTCCACCACACCACAGAGAGACTCGGATTCGCGGAAACCTCCCGCCGACTCGGATTCGGACTCGAACCCCGGGGAGGGACAAGGACGAGAAGAAGGAGGAGCCGGCAAAGGTGATAGAGGATCATCGAGTGGCGAAGGCACGAGCAGTGGAAGGGGACTCTCTGGAATCGGATCGATATCGCTGTCAGACGAGGTAACGGTAGAGTCCTTCCCGACAGAGGTGTGATACGTCCACATTGACCCAGGGTCGTGCTTCTAACACCGGCTCAGTATGTTATCCATCCACTTGATGCTATAAACAGAAAAATCTTGAAGTTGGTGAGACAAATATCTCTCATATATGCTTCTGCGAATAACTGACCCTACTTTTATAGACAAACGCGGATTTTGCATTGACCCACGACGATGATTGGCGGTTTGCACTAGAGAATGCGCCGATAAAGGGTAGGTCCCAGCCTCACCATGTAATACCCGGCTCCTAAACTCGAGTGTGACTAGATGTGCTATCATTCGATGCTCTTCAATCGAGCGCAATATCTATTTGGAACGGTGAGCCATCGAGCAAGTCGGCCGTCAATACTTAGACAAGCTGAGATTTCGCGGCCTTAGGCGTTGCGTTTTTAGCGTCCAATGAGCAGATCGTAAACGTCTGTCGGTCGATCCCGTTTGTGCCTATTCCTAGCACGGATAACGATGATCGAAACATACCGGTGCCAAAGAATGAGATGGTATGTCGAAGCGAACCTTCGAACGACGATGACGACCAGTGAGTGGGCTCAGCATTTTCGTACTTGATTCAGCTGACAATGAGAAGGGACACAAATCGCCTGTTCTACTCAACCCGGCCTTCTTTTGGGTTCGTGAAATTGGAAGTGTCCACTTCTGTCACTGTGCTTCAGACGTCGGAAGAAGTTCAACTCAGCTCCGGCCTAATAAACCTGCTAAATAGCTTTTGCGCTGGAGAGGAAGACTCGGGCCTGGAGTGTTCTGGATGCTTACCTCCTCCCGATCGTATTAGCTTGATATTGTGACCAGCAACATATCTTGAATGATTTACAGATAGCCAGGTTTTGTCATCCGTCGCACGGGTGGTCACCTACGAGCCCAATCTCGGAGTTGGAGGGAGTCTTTGTTACACTAAACAACTTTACGATACGTTCTATGATAGATTTGATAGTAACATTAATCGATACTAATCAGACTTCTTCCAATGCCCCACCTCTCTGAGATGTTGACGGAGCTTCTAAAAAGCGGACCTGTGAACTCGGATATCTCGTATCGAAGAACAGAGCGTCTCACCGTTTTTATCACTAACGCTCAGCACATGATCAGCCTTGCTGCTCCCGCTAGTAGATGTTGGGTCTATACACTCTGACTTGTTAAATGAGATCAAGAGATCAGACAGGTGGAACGACCGCTCCAGGTCTTGACGCATGCCCTCCCTCGCCATCAACCTGGAAGCAACGAGCGGAGGTAAGCAACGGCGACTGGACCAAGGATCTCTTGGATGGTAACTCACATACTGGTGATCGAGATTACGTAGACTAGGGACGGTACATATGTCAGAACGTCAACGGATAAGAAGTTAGAAGGCATACCATGTGTATTGCAAGAGAACGGAATCAGGCTTCGAAGACAACATGGTCAGAATGCGGACCATACTGGCGTTCGGGTGGATGACTCACTAATAGAATGTTCCCGAAGCAAAGTCAAACTTTCGGTGACGCAGAAATCAGGATCGGATCATCAACGAAATGCTCCAAGTGAATGCGACTGACCAGGAATATGCTAAACAACGCGAGCACACTGGAGACGATGAAACGAGGATTAATTATTACCCAAGAAGGGTACTCATCTTTGGAACTTACGTTGATACTATCCCTCGATTGATCGCATACCTAGCAAGTTTCTCAATCAGGTTTTGTGTCCTGGGTGAGACTATGAGTGAGGGGATGTTGCCTCGTGAGAGATTAACAGACCTTCTGGTGCTAGGGACTACCGTCGAGCGAAATATAGTCACCAGGCTAGCGGTGATCAGTATATCACACGCCGAAGCCGCCGATCCATGGATGTACATCGATTGCTACCCAACCACAAGCATAAGTCGAACGAGCGCTCGGAATGGGTGCAAGGTNGGACGCCTACTAGCAGTGTAATCGTCCTCTGACTCATTACTGTGTACTTCTTGGCCTCGGACCTATTCGCCAACCATCAGCCATCCAGATAAGCGATCGATAAAATACCRCAATCGCCAAAGGACGATCACTTACATGACCACAACTTGCACTTGAAAGCCGCGACACATAAGAGTCATGTTACAACGCGAAATTTAGCTCCAGGAAATGACGTACTGAGTCCACCCCCTGTGAACACGGGTGTTTAATAGACTGCCTCACACATCTCCAATGATAGTACGACAGACCAAGTTGTAAAAGAGTGAGAGCACACTTAGGT